>JALMQS010000089.1:0-41234 GCA_024734495.1 Forficula auricularia | reverse complement strand
AGATAAATGAAAAAAATGTAAACAAACATTTTTATGGAGATTTTCATCTATAAATAATTACTTTGATTAAGAATAGATCAATTAAGATTAAATTTGTCGAGGTCTAGACCTAGCCAGATCGTCTTCTCATCCTCAAAACTTGTTAATAGAATTTGTTTCATCAAAATCGGTAGAGCTGTTTTCAAAATAGAACTAAGATACAAATATATATATAAACCAAACAAACAATTTTTGCTCGTTTAATAAGAGTAGATAGATTATTTTTAACTGCAATTAAGTTCAAAATGTTGTAGTTGTCAGCGACGATGTCTTGTTTATAAACTGAGTAGGTAAAAAGGTTGGTAAAAATTAAATTTTATTTAATTCTGTCTGCAAAAATAAAAATCGACTTTTTTTACATGAATTAAAAATATTAAAAATAATCTCAATTTATTATATTAAATTGAAAGTTTTTTGCCGAGAGTAGCAGAATTTTTATAAATTGAAGGAGACAATAAAAGAGTGTGCTTCTGCTGGAATTATAAATTTTATTTATTTATAACGAGACTATAGTTTCGAGGGCTTTGCCTCTATCAGTCTATTACAATGTATTCACAGGAATTAATTTATGAATGAAAGTTTAAAAATCTTTCATGTGGTTAGGTTAAGAAAATATACAGTGTGGGTAAGTTCAGAATTGAAATTTGTACTTGTTTTATTATTTTGGCTGTAGGTGGCTTTCATGAAGTACTACATACCACACTATGGAAAAATTTCGGAAACTTTAAAATTAAAATTCAAAACTCTAGGATATCAAACTATTTTCAAATCCTCTAGAACATTGGGATCTGATATTAGCAATAATAAGAAAGACAAAATTCAAAAAATGGACAAAAAAGGTGTCTATTCCATAACATGTGATTCGACCTATATAGGAAAAAACAGAACGAAATTTAAACACACGCATTTCGGAACACAAAAGGGTTTTTAAAGGGAATTCAGGGCATAGTGCATTTGAAGACCATTTAATCTCCGAGAAACATTGATTTCCAGATGAATCAAATATTAAATTAATTAGATCAGAATTAGATCCCTTAAAAATTAGTATTTTCGAATCGTTGGAAATTTTAAAATCATACAATAATTCACCAAAAAATTCTTAAATCGAAAAATAGAAATTTCCGAAAGCTTTATTTTAAAAATAGCCGCTAAAATATAAACTTCACGAACGCCACCTACAGCCAAAATAATAAAACAAGTACAAATTTCAATTCTGAACTAACCCACACTGTATATTTTCTTAACCTAACCACATGAAAGATTTTAAACTTTCATTCATAAATTAATTCCTGTGAATACATTGTAATAGACTGATGAAGAGGGCAAAGCCCTCGAAACTATAGTCTCGTTATAAATAAATAAAATTTATAATTCCAGCAGAAGACACACTCTTTTATTGTCTCCTTCAATTAATTTATTATAGTTTTTAACTAAAGCAAAAAATTATTGAGCAGAGTATTCTAGATTAATTATTCTCTATAAATTACCTATATTAATTTATTATCCACATTATATATTTCCCTATTTATTTATTTTTTCTAATGTTTATTATAAATATACTCTCATATTCTCATCTAATTTTGTAATAAAGTGTTTTTTTATGTACTTTGTATTCAGTTCAATTAAAGGCAAATTTCATAATAATAAATAGTTTTTGTTAATGATCGTAACAAAGGCTTAATTTTCTAAATAGAGTGTGTGATTCGCTAGGAGTTTTGAATTGGCCATTTAAAGTACTAGCAGCGTTGAACAAGAAGAACAAAAGGTATAAACAGCAAACTTTATTTTTTCAAATAGACTAGTGTATATATGTATATATGTATATATGTAGGACATAGAAGAAAGAATAATGATAATTAAAATTGATAATTTTATTACAGTGAGGGTCTACCCAGAAAGGGGGAGGCAATTTTAAATTAAGAGAAACTCGGATTTGAACATTAAGTAAGATGGGATGGAAGAAAGGGCTAAGGGATGGAAAGAAGGGCTAATGGTGTGTGCTGCCCTCTGAAGGGAAATAAGGCAACTAACCAACACTAACACATACCCATTTATGCCCCAAGAGTAGACATCGCCGCCTCTACCCTTACAGGTCCTTTATAGTTAGCGTTTTTGGTTAACCGACTTCAAAAAAGGAGGAGGTTCTCTATTCGATTGAATTTTTTTTTTTTTTTTTTGTGCCTATGTTATCTCATATCTCCGCCAATTGTCAACCGATTTTGAAAATTTTTTTGCATTGGGTCCAGTCTAGCTTCCGATTGGTCCCATTTTTTTTTACGTTTTTTTTTCATAGGTATTAGACCTTTTTTATTAGGTTTGTTTAGACCTAACCTCTTTGTTTATGAACCGATTTCGATGGTTCTTTTTTTATCCGAAAAGGGGGTGTCTTAGGGATGGTGTCATATTAATTTGGTCAAGTTCTGATGATATGATCACTATTAATAACATCACTAAAAAGAGAAAAATATTTTAAGAAAAAAATAAAATCCGACTTCAAAAAATTAAATGCAACAAATAAAATACACTAAAAGGTATAAAATAATTATTATCTTATTTAGTTACAACTAAACGACGAAATATTAACATGAAATTACTTTTTGAAGTCGGTGCCAAACATATACCTTTTATGAATCGCACTCGACGGATCTTACTTAGTACGTTTGGCGGGTACGCTCGCTTATAGGTATAGTTTGTTTGGTACCGACTTCAAAAAGTAATTTCATGTTAATATTTCGTCGTTTAGTTGTAACTAAATAAGATAATAATTATTTTATACCTTTTAGTGTATTTTATTTGTTGCATTTAATTTTTTGAAGTCGGTTTTTATTTTTTTCTTAAAAATTATTTTTTTCATAGACCGGTAGTGTTTGTGAAATTATATAAAGTACTCTGGAACACCGAGCGACGCTCGGTAGTTTTTTGTTCCAGATTATTTTTAATTTTAAATTCAGGTCTTCTTCTTCTTTCGTGTCGATAGCAACAATTATCTAAATTCAGGTAAAAAGGTTCATTTTTATTAAATAAAATAAAATTGAAATAAAACTAAATTTATATTTTTATTAACGTTTACACACCCGCTATGACCATCCTCAAGACGTATCACTGGACACAAAGTTTTGAATGTAATTACAATTAAAAATAATATTAATATATACACGGAGGTTCTTTCGTTGACCCTTTTAAACCCTGAAGAAGGAGGTACGATCCTTCGAATTGTCGGATTTTTTTAATAGAATGAAATTGATATTCTAATAAATTATTTTATAGAAAAATACCTTTAATTAATTAAATTGGCAAAATTCTAATATATAATAATATTTGTAATGATCTATTAGTGGAATTTCAAATAAAAAAACCATTTAACTTTAATAAAAGAAAATTGACAAAAATGTAATTATACAAATTCAAACAAGCACTTGTGAATAATTATTTAAATTAGCAAAAACCCATCAAAAACATCTTAGCCTAAGATGGGATCGTGATAGATGGAATTGTCAACCCAAAAGCCCTCTAACTCGTGAAGTTCATCCAAATCGTTAGAGCCGTTTTCGAGAAACCGACCGGATATTTATATGTAGGTATACAGGGTGTCCCAAAAGTCAAGGATCAAACGTGAACACGAGATAGGTGAGTTCAGGATTGTCCAAAATAAAAAAAAATTAAATAAAACTCTCTTAGTTTTCGAGTTATGGGCATTTTTTTGAAAATCGTGAAAATCGCTACCCTGCTCTAAATATTTGAATGCTGTGGCTACGAATTTTCATATTTTATAATTCTAATTTTTGTTACGGAATCCTGAATAATACTGCTATCGATCACAAAACAGAAAATAACTAAGAGTATTATACTTTTTGAGAAAAAAATATTTTTGTCAGATTCATGTAGTCAAAAAATTTTAATCAGTAAACTTTGACTCTTGATATCTTAAAAAGAACTGTGTCAAACAATAATGGCAAATTATCTAAAAAATTGACGCATTTAATCATGATTTCAAAATGGTACAAAACCTTCAACTTTTTTAAAAAAGAAAAAATAATATTTGCATTTTTATGGGAAAGAAACTAATTTCAAAACACAATTCGTAATTGGCTAAAGGGTAGAATTTAACATGAAAACTAATTTAATTTATTAAAATATTTTTATTCAATTAAAGTAAATGTTCAAAATAATAATTGTTTTTATATTCAATATCTAATAATATTTAAAATTACAAATTAAAATTAAAATTATTTGATATCTGTTTTCATGTTAAATTCTACCCTTTAGCCAATTACGAAGTGTGTTTTGAAATTAGTTTCTTTCCCATAAAAATGTAAAAATTATTTTTTGTTTTTTAAAAAAGTGGAATGTTTTATACCATTTTGAAATCTTGATTAAATGCGTCAATTTTTTAGATAATTTGCCATTATTGTTTGATACTAGTACAGTTTTTTTTTAAGATATCAAGAGTCAAAGTTAGCTGATTAAAATTTTTTGACACATTAATCGGACAAAAATATTTTTTTTCGTTCTGAAAAAGTATAATACTCCTAGTTATTTTCTGTTTTGTGATCGATAGCAGTATTATTCAGGATTCCGTAACAAAAATTAGAATTATAAAATATGAAAATTCGTAGCCACAGCATTCAAATATTTAAAGCAGGGTAGCGATTTTCACGATTTTCAAAAAAATGCCCATATATCTCGAAAACTAAGAGAGTTTTATTTAATTTTTATTTTATTTTGGACAATCCTGAACTCACCTATCTCGTGTTCACGTTTGATCCTTGACTTTTGGGACACCCTGTATATTCTAGAATCGGTCGTTTAATATAATAAGATAAAATAAGATAAAACAAATTATAATATTTATAGATAATAATATGAATTGAATAAAGTTTTGGTGGTTGAATAATTTAACACAAAACTTTGTTAAGTGAAGCACACATATTGTGCATAATTAATTAAAAATACACGGCGTTTCAATCACTAGATCTGTGATCGTTTTCAAGTGAGAGACACCTTGGCGAGATACCAGAATAGGATACAGAGGGTGGTAGGAGAATGCAGTAGGAAATAAGCTGACGTGTTCTGATGTGGCCATCCACTTGACTTTACCATACAACCTGGCCCCTCACTTATATTTAATATTTAATAAAATTATTTATAATCATGTAGGGGAGAGGGGTTAGTTTTTGCATTTTTAGATTCCTGGGGGGGGGGGGGGCACTGATTATGTATACAAAATTTGGTTGAGTTTGGTAAATGGCCTAGATTTTTAATTTTTAACCCCCCCCTCCACCCCCCTTAATTTTGGGTCGATATGCACTAAAATCTAATCAGATCTTAATCTCAATGGACCAAAACTACCTGTGGAATTTGGTTTTGATATTCACACTAGTTTTTGAGCTAGCTCGTCCACAAAAAATTTGGTAAACACACAGACTAACTAGCTAATAGATATTTTGACAAAACAATTATTATCTCAAAAAATATAATTTTTTCGATGTTCACTTATTAGAGCTTTTTTGTAGAGCATAATATCCTGGTTTCGGCCTCAATTTTTTTAATCAAAATATTTTGAGCCGTTTTTGAGATATTTTGAAAATAGAAGGAAAAAAACACTTTTTTCATGGACGATTATAATACTTGACTATACCCTGTATGGTAAAGTAAAAACAAAAACAACAATTTTTCGTGAATTCAATATTAGCTAGGTTCAGCATATGAGTATGAAAAGTTGAGTCTTAATAAATAACTGAACCCTATTTATCTTTTCCATACATTATTACCATACACACACACAGACACAAAAGTGCATTGCCCACCCGCATGGAAATAAATAGGATTTTCGAAATATGTTTTTTATATATTTTAGAAAATATATTAAATATATGATTTTTTGTGTTAAATTTATATAAAGTTTATGTTTTCTCATATATTCTTAAAATATAATTATATTAATATATAAAAAAATATAAAACTTTATATAAATTTAACACAAAAATTTTATATTTTTAATATATTTTCTAAAAATATATAAAAAACATATTTCGAAAATCTATTTATTCTCATACGGGTAGGGACGCCCGAAAGAAGCGAAGCTTTATAATATAAAGCGAATGAACTAAGCGTTCAAAAAAAATTAAGACTTGAGAAAAGGAAAAGCCTTGAGGGATGAAAAAAATAAAGACTTAAGAAAATAAAAAAATAAAACTGATAACTTGGGAAAATGAATACATTAAAAATAAAAGACCCACCCAAGTTATTTGTACACCACTATTCTCATTGTTATATGGTACGCAATTTTTGCATAATAAAATTTATTGCATTCATATATAATGTATTATATGTACAAAGTTTAAACATAAAATTATCGAATAATTCACAAAGCATTATTATCTGTATGTTCATCATAAGTACTTTAAGTTATTTGTACACCACTATTCTCATTGTTATATGGTACGAAAGTAACTATTGGATGATGGTAACTAAAATAAGATAGAAAAGTTTTTGATTGAATTTTTTCAATGAATCTTGTAAATATTGCATCTATAGTTGTTCCTGTTTTAGTTGTCGCAGAGTTTGGATCATTATTCATCTTTAAATTAAATTTGTCTGTAAGGAAATCATCATCCTTAAAATTGCAATTAAAATCTCCACCTAAAATAATTGGCATAGTATGTTCATTACTTCCCGTAAATTTTGATCCATATTCTGAATAAATCATTAGTGATCTTGCAATGAAATTTATTATATCTTTAACGCTATGTCCAGGAGATATATAAATTGCTATCAGAACTAGAGTTTGTCCATCTTGCATTGCTAAATGAGAAGAACATATCTCTCCAATATCTGAAAATTCTGCATGAACTTCATTCAGTTCGTTCCTTCTGAATTGTAAAGACATATTACGTGTAATGAAGTTTGTATTATCGTTTTGATGTTGTAAAATAGCAACTCCTCCAGACCTATAATTCTGTCTTTGGAACTGAGCTACACAATTAAAATTCGGGACACTTATCGTTTCATTGTTCAACATTCTTGTTTCAGATAAGAGTAAAATATTACTATTGCTGATTATAGAATCTGTAAGATCCATGGCATGTGCTCTGATACTTTGAACATTAAAAGTGACGAAAGCCATGCCTCGTCTGACCAAAGTGTGACATCAGACCACGCCTACTGAGGTTGGGGGACAGTGCGCACGCACCACTCGTGTTACGCTTTTTAAAATCTGACGGTTAGCTCGGATAGAGTGGCAGGGGCGGCGAGCGCCCAGAACGTCCGAATAAAAGCTTCGCTTCAAAAATCAATAATAAATAAACTATTGAATTATTATTCTAGACGTGAAAAATGCATCATCATCATCTTGTCTTATGTTGTTCCGTGTGACTCATTCACAAGAGAAATATTTCACACATCTCATTGACATGACATGTAAAAAAAATTCATCTCCTCTCACTTTATTTGTTTAGTCGTTTTTTATTTATTTATTTTTTTATTTTTTAATTTCAACTTAAAACATGGAAGCATTCCTTTGGCAGGCAGAGGGCGACAAATCATCTCGGCTCTCAATAATGGCAAAGAGAGAGAGAGAGAGAGAGGCATGTCGGAACTCCACGTCGCAAACAACCCTCTTTATGGCTCTGTGTGAGGGTGCATTTCTTTCCTTCAAACCCCCCCCCCCACACCCCCTGTGTCATTCTATTATATATGTACTAGTCGAATTGCACCCTCTTGGAATTGCCAATGAACGCTTAATTGCAGAATCCAACAAATAGTGCGCATTAAGTACTTATTGATGGGCGATTTGACCTTAAGGAGGAAACTATAGAGTATACAAGTAGTCGACGGACATATCTCCTCTGAATTTTATTCTCTGTTGCAAAAATACCCACATTTTGTCATTTTTATAGATTTTACCTGAAGAGACTTAGTTTACTGAGAAAATTTGGACAAGTAAGCCAAAGGTTGGACACCCTCATTTAAATATACCGGGTGAGTATTTTATCTGGAGACAGTCTTATAACTCAAAAGCACTGCATTATATGAAAAAAGTTACAAATAAAAGTATATTTATATCGAGGGGGAAACTAAACTACGCTATTGTTTGTCTATCTAGAACAGTGGTTCCCAACCTATATCCCGCGGACCACTAGTGGTCCGTAAGAACTAAAATATGGTCCGAGAAAGATTTCAAAATTTGAATCAGCACGCGCTGATGCATAACAAATAGTGAGCGTAGGATATTCTCTCGAGATGGTCTGATATTCACCAAGTCAGAATTTGATGAGGGGAATCCATGGAAATCGAGGAAAATCATCAAATTTAACTTTAAAACCCACAAATACCTATAGTGCATTTCGAATATAAATATATAATAAAGAAGTCGGTTGAAAGTTAGGAAATATAATTTTAAAACCTACAAATAGTTCATTTCAAATGAAAATATATGTACAAATTCCGAATAAGAGAGGTGAAGGATACCAATCGATTTGATTGGGGAATAATGGAATTTAAATAATTATCGGAAAAGAGGTTTTTTTATCTAATTAGATTTTTCCTCTTATTAAAAACAAGGACTAAAGATTAATAAGGACACTCGATGGTGGAGAAGAAATCTCCGAAATCGAAGCTAAAATACAAGGTATACATTAATTAATGTAAAATAATTGGTTTAATAAAATTTATAAAAAAAAGAATTTATTGAATTGGATGAAAAGGGAATAGATGGATGAGGGGAAAGGGTGGATAAACCAATCGACTTGATTGGGGAATAATGGAATTTAAATAATTATTGGAAAAGAGGTTTTTTTATCTAATTAGATTTTTCCTCTTATTAAAAACAAGGACTAAAGATGAATAAGGACACTCGATGGTGGAGAAGAAATCTCCGAAATCGAAGCTAAAATACAAGGTATACATTAATTAATGTAAAATAATTGGTTTAATAAAATTTATAAAAAAAAAGAATTTATTGAATTGGATGAAAAGGGAATAGATGGATGAGGGGAAAGGGTGGATAAACCAATCGATTTGATTGGGGAATAATGGAATTTAAATAATTATCGGAAAAGAGGTTTTTTTATCTAATTAGATTTTTCCTCTTATTAAAAACAAGGACTAAAGATTAATAAGGACACTCGATGGTGGAGAAGAAATCTCCGAAATCGAAGCTAAAATACAAGGTATACATTAATTAATGTAAAATAATTGGTTTAATAAAATTTATAAAAAAAAAAAGAATTTATTGAATTGGATGAAAAGGGAATAGATGGATGAGGGGAAAGGGTGGATAAACCAATCGATTTGATTGGGGAATAATGGAATTTAAATAATTATCGGAAAAGAGGTTTTTTTATCTAATTAGATTTTTCCTCTTATTAAAAACAAGGACTAAAGATTAATAAGGACACTCGATGGTGGAGAAGAAATCTCCGAAATCGAAGCTAAAATACAAGGTATACATTAATTAATGTAAAATAATTGGTTTAATAAAATTTATATATAATAAAAAAAAGAATTTATTGAATTGGATGAGAAGGAATAGATGAATGAGGGGAAAGGGTGGATCATCAACCAATCGACTTGATTGGGGAATAATGGAATTGAAATAATTATCGGAAAAGAGGTTTTTTTTATCTAATTAGATTTTTCCTCTTATTAAAAACAAGGACTAAAGATGAATAAGGACACTCGATGGTGGAGAAGTAATCTCCGAATCGAAGCAAAATACAAGGTATACATTAATTAATGTAAAATAATTGGTTTAATAAAATTTATAAAAAAAATAAAAGAATTTATTAGAACGTCGACTGTCTTCCTCATAAAAACTTTATGAATCGGATCATCTTCTATCTTTTTTTCAGTCCTTAAAACTGTCAACGAAGGAACCTCCTTGAATATTAATATTAATTTTAATAAATGTAGAGACTTTTTGTGTTATTTCAAGTCGTTTGATTTTTTTTTCAACTTTTGATACAATATATACATGTAAGTACATGCGTGTAGCTTTGAGCAAAAATATCCACCCCAAGAATTCAAGAACTTGTACATAACATGCAATTTCAAAAATCTCATTGATGCAAACATAATTATTTACTAAAAATTATATGTTTTCAATAACTATAACACTGTTAATTAATGTTACTTTCGAATTTTATTATTATGTTAAACGTTTCGATTAAATAAATTTTAATTTTCCTCATTAATATATCAAAGAATAATTGATACGTCAACGAGATTTATTTTGACCGCGCTGATTTGAAAAAGATATTTTTATCTCGCGAGACTACTGCGGATTACGCTATTGGAGTCTGCGGAGTATAAAGTCTGGACCAAGAGAGAAAAAGATGTGATCCACCTAGCTACAATCCAACGTCATTTCGCGTATAGCCCGCTAGACATTCGGATGGATCACCAAGTGAATTTGATTGTTAATTCTCGTTGACGTATCAATTATTCTTTGATATATTAATGAGGAAAATGAAAATTTATTTAATATCATTATTTCAAGTTAGAAATATATAAGTTCAAATATTATTTTCACTCAATATTTGACAAAATTCCCTACATTAGATTCGCGATTGAATCAAATGTAGAAAACATTCAGTTTCGATTAAAGATTATTTTTAGAGTGATAGAGTTTATTTTTTAACCTTGTGGTCCCTGCTAATAATAACGAAATCAAAATGGTCCCTGGTCAAAAAAAGTTGGGAACCGCTGATCTAGAACAAGTCTAGTTCAAGGGTGTTTTAAGGTCAAGTTCTGTTTTTTAAATGGAAACCTATATAACTTTTAAGGAGTTCGGTGTTGGTTCTAGGTGAAACATTTTAATATAATAATAAAACCTGAGTAAGACACGAGGCAGGTTTCACAAAAAAGAAATAAAACAAAATTGAGTTTTGAGTTCGATATATTTCGGGGGTTAGCCCATCATCAGGAGTCTAAGAAAACTGATTACATATTGGAAAAATAGTTTTACAAGTAAGAATTTAAAAAAAAAAAAAAAAAAATTTTTTTAAAATGTATGTGGTGGGGGGAATGTAGGGGAAGAGGGGGGGTAGTTGTTCTAAGGATTAATATTTTCTATTGAGATTTGAGCTGGGTGAAAGGGATCTATATCTGCTATTATAATAGCGAATGGACAGGTACCTGAGAAGGTACAACTTAAAAGGTATATAAGAGAGTGCAATTACCCTAGTATAATGTGCAAACAATGAAAGGAATGTTTATTTAATTTATTATAACATTTATTAAACCTATATATTTATTTTTATTTTTTTCGTTAAATTGAAGGGTTGGTTTTGTCACAAATATAATAAAACAATAATTTTAATAACTATTTGTATTATTTAATTGATAACTATACAGTTTCGGTCACCACTGGTCGACCATCCTCAGTAGTTCTAAAAATTGAAATGAAACACTTATTTATATTTTTTCTTTTTATAGAGAATTATATAACACAAAATTTTTTTTTATAATAATTTGAAATCATACATACATCTCGTTCAAGAACCGGAATTTGTCATTTCACATGAAACATTCATTCTTAAATCTTCAATATAGAAACATCACATAATTCATTACAATCACACACACATACATATATATAGCAACAATTTATAAAAACGTTTATCACTGAACTAGAAACTATTTTGAATTAATGATTATATTTTCTTGAACGAGATGTATGTATGATTTCAAATTATTATAATAAAAAATTCTGGAATATTGAATAAGATCAGCGAAAGAAATTAGTATTGTGATGGATTTTTTTATTTTTTCCGTGTGTGGACAGAAGGACATTTTAATGTTTTTTGATTAAATTTTAGAATATTAGGGGGATAGTGGAAGGTTTTTGGGTTAGCAATACATTTTAGGGGATTTAATGTTTCGGAATGTGTATTCACTGGTGCTTTGTGTGTTGAAAATTGGAGTTCTTTGTGTTATCGTATAGATCATTAAATAGTAAAAATAGAGAAAAGAAATAATTGATAACTTGTAATATGTATTCAGATGAATCAGAATGTGATTTGATTGGATCAAATAAATTTAAGATTGTTCAAGGTATGTTTGATGCTTTTTTTGATGTAAGAAAGAATGTAAATAATGTAAAAAAGATGTGATGTGTTCATTTGTTTATAAAATTATAGATATTGGAAATAATGAAAGGATGGTTTTATTTTTAGGCTGATGATGACATGAATGTATATGTCGAAACGTCCTTTGATATAACAATAAAATAAAATAAATGAAAAAAATATAACTGTGTTATTATTTTTTGCAAACAAAGAAAATCAACACCTATTCTAAAAGAGAATTAAGATCTTCGAAAAATAAATAAATAAAATAAAAAAAATTTTGTGTTATATAATTCTCTATAAAAAGAAAAAATATAAATAAGTGTTTCATTTCAATTTTTAGAACTACTGAGGATGGTCGACCAGTGGTGACTGAGGCTGTATAGTTATCAATTAAATAATACAAATAGTTATTAAAATTATTGTTTTATTATATTTGTGACAAAACCAACCCTTCAATTTAACGAAAAATTTAAATCAAGTCACTTAAGTTCTGGAAGAAATTTCTTTTTATATTCATATTCTACAAATGAAGTTGAGCAACTTTTATAAGAACTATTTTTGTATCCGACATCAAATAAACAAAATGTTAAATCAATTATTAGATCTCAAAAAAATTATAATAATTATTTTTAACAATTATTCAACTTAATTATCAATCAATAATGATCAAATATTTAATTATTAAATAAATAATTTATTAATAATTTAATATTTTTCGACGCTATTCTCTGACATTCCAAAGTGTTATCGCAAGTCTTCTGGATGAATTCCAGTTCCAATTTCGGGTTTTGGCCTGTTTTCCTTTACATTATGTGTATTTATTTTTAAACAGATTTACTACACAATAAAATGAAGCTTGTGAGGTTATATTCCTATCAGGAAAACGCTCGGCATCCATTTCAATGGCATCCCCATAACATTTCTTCCACGTTCACCATAAATAAGACCATTTCAATTCTGTTTTTTAACCGACTTTAAAAAAGGTGGAGGTTCTCTATTCGACTGAATTTTTTTTTGTCCCTATGTTACCTATTATCCATTGGAGCTGTGAGTTTAAAATCCTAGCTGACAATTATATTTCAAATTTGCTTCGTTAATTAATATATATTTAATGTTTTTTAATTTAAAATCAATTGGTTTTTTTTCATTTTCATACGAGTTCAAATGAATACAATATTATCTCGACACAAAGTCTAAATCAAAAATTTATAGTTTTTAACCGACTTCAAAAAGGAGGAGGTTCTCTATTCGATTGAATTTTTTTTTTTTTTTTTTTTTTTTTGTGCCTATGTTACCTCATATCTCCGCCAATTCTCAACCGATTTTGAAAATTTTTTTTGCATTGGGTCTAGTCTAGCTTCCGATTGGTCCCATTTTTTTTTCGATTTTTTTCCATAGGTATTAGACCTTTTTTATTAGGTTTGTTTAGACCTAACCTCTTTGTTTATGAACCGATTTCGATGGTTCTTTTTTATCCGATAGGGGGTGTCTTAGGGATGGTGTCATATTAATTTGGTCAAGTTCTGATGATATGATCACTATTAATAACATCACTAAAAAGAGAAAAATAAAAATAATTTTTAAGAAAAAAATAAAAACCGACTTCAAAATTATTAAATGCAACAAATAAAATACACTAAAAGGTATAAAATAATTATTATCTTATTTAGTTACAACTAAACGACGAAATATTAACATGAAATTACTTTTTGAAGTTGGTGCCAAATATATACCTTTTATGAATCGCACTCGAAGGATCTTACTTAGTACGTTTGGCGGGTACGCTCGCTTATAGGTATAGTTTGTTTGGCACCGACTTCAAAAAGTAATTTCATGTTAATATTTCGTCGTTTAGTTGTAACTAAATAAGATAATAATTATTTTATACCTTTTAGTGTATTTTATTTGTTGCATTTAATTTTTTGAAGTCGGTTTTTATTTTTTCTTAAAAATTTTAGTAACTGAAATCATGGCATAAATATTAATGTCAGATTGGTCTAGTGGTTAAAGCTAATGACCTTAGTTCAAGAGTTCGTAGGTTTGATTCTAGGCAAGAGGGAGATTTTTTTAGAGAAATTTCTCTTAGCGTTGTTACAAATTAATCTAGACAAACATATATAGTATGAGCATATATTTCTATTTTTTTTCTTTTTCTTTTTTTATTACTTGTTTATTATTTGTTAAATTGTTGTAATTTGTATTGATGTTTGGAGGACCTACCCACCGAGGACTTGTGCTTCTAAGCAGGTCGAGGAATAAAGATATATTAATTTATTTAAAAAACTCACCCGGTATAGGTACTTTTTAATTTAGCATATTTAACGAGTTTTTCATACTTTAATTTTGGATAGGTTATAATCACCCGTCCTTTAGCTATATCTAAAAAAATCTTGTTTGAAAAGTTGTTCCGAAATTACCCCCCCCCCCCATAGGTAGGTATGTTACAGTATTCTCGGCACCTTTGCCCGGCCCGGCGCTAATACCAATCCGTAATACTTCTTTCCTTCTTCTTTTGAGAGGATTATCATATAAAGTGTGCAACGACGAAACTTATCAGATGCCTATCTATGGAAATTGGTACAAAATCTGATTAACAAATCAAAAGTTACTCACAGAGAGAGAGAGAGAGAGAGAAAGAAGAAACTCAAATAGAAGAAGAAGAAGAGGAGAGTTCTCTCTCTCTCTCTCTGAAGATAAGCATCTTTAATAAATTTTTCCATTTGCATGAATCAAATAACTAAATTGCATTAATTAAAACACAGTTTGTAGTGAGATTCAAGAAGCAGAAGAAAGGAAAGAGGCCCGATTTAATACGTTTACCAAAATACCTTAAAATACAGTAGAGTCTTATAAGCAAATCATTGAAGTTGTCCTCTGCTTAAGGACTGGTCAAGCAACTGGAGAAAAGTGGGAAAAGAAAAAGTGAAAATTTTCTGACTCCAAAATATCAACAACTACTCGAACCAATTAAATTAAGGGGAAAAAGTAAATATATTAAATAAAATAAATGGATAAATTAACGAACTTAGAAGAAAAAAAATTGAAAAATCGACTTACGAGTTAACATAAAATGGAAACTAAAAATTAAATAAAACAAAAAATATATTACCATATGGTAACCCGTGCCGCCGCAATGAGGTTGAAGTTTTGAAAAACTTAATTAAATTAATCTTAGAAATTCAAAGAGAAATTCAAAGATGTTTTTATAAAAGCGAAATTTAGAGAAATACTTAGCGAGACTACCGTTTTATAAGAATTCATTGAGGTCCAGCTGACTCTCCATCCTGAACCAAGAGAGCGAAAAAAGATATGGTCCATCTGGATGTTACCCGGTATCAATCCGCGTATAGCCCGCATGATACCCCACCCCGGACCACCCAGAGGGACATGGCATCTCAAGTTCTTATATATTACTCTCTCGATTCAGACGCCTTTTACAAGTCTATTCTTACATAGAGAGATGATACAAATTAATTTAGAATTCCGCGGAGTAAACTCGCGAGCAAATCCACTCAACGGAATTTTTAACAAATTATAAGTAAATTTGTTTTTCTAGTATATTTATACAAATATAGAAAATTATCAAATTAATTAAATTAATCTTAAGGAATTCTAAATTAATTTGTATCATCTCTCTATGTAAGAATAGACTTGTAAAAGGCGTCTGAATCGAGAGAGTAATATATAAGAACTTGAGATGCCATGTCCCTCTGGGTGGTCCGGGGTGGGGTATCATGCGGGCTATACGCGGATTGATACCGGGTAACATCCAGATGGACCATATCTTTTTTCGCTCTCTTGGTTCAGGATGGAGAATCATCAGCTGGACCTCAATGGTTCTTATAAAACGGTAGTCTCGCTAAGTATTCTCTAAATTTCGCTTTATAAAAACATATTTGAATTTCTCTTTGAATTTCCTAAGATTAATTTAATTAATTTGATAAATTTCTATATTTGTATAAATATACTAGAAAAACAAATTTACTTATAATTTGTTAAAAATTCCGTTGAGTGGATTTGCTCGCGAGGTTACTCCGCGGAATTCTAAATTAATTTTTTGAAAAACTGCGATTTTTTGCAAAAAAATCGCAGTTTTTCCTTCATAAAATGAAAAACACTCATCCTTGATTTCTGTCTCATTCTCTAGAAAATGTTATTAACTGGAACCACTTTTTGATAACACCTGCATTTTCCATGACATGATATGAGCCGAATCCTCAAAAGTGTCATGGAAAATGATGGATATCTATATATCTAAGAGTTTTATAAAAAAAAGTGGTCCAAGTAAACGTTCAAGACAGGAATTAAGTTTCTAGGATGAGTGATGGTTTTCATTTTATGAGGGAAATATTGCGATTTTTTTTTTGCAAAAATTGCAGTTTATGAAAACTTCAATCTCATTATGCGGCACGGGTTATCATTATCCAATTAAAATGAAACTTTGAGTTTGTTATCATTTTATTCGAAATCAAAGAGCTTTAATTTGATATATATTTTTGATTTGATAAGCCGTTTTAGAGTTATTCAAGAAAAACTGAATAAAACCCCGAAATTTGCTCATTTTGAGGCGCCCATAATTCAGATTTGGAGGAAAACTAAGGGTAGTAATATTGGGGAAAGATGTTCTTCTATGTATATTTAGGAAAAATTCAACGTACTTATACATATAAAAAATGTTATTTAAAATAAAATTATATGCTCAAATATTATTTTTTTTAGTTTTATTATATAATAGTTTTTTGAGTAAATAATGAAAAAAATTAAAAGCACAAAATTTTTTTTAGTTATCATTGGAATTTATAGTATAAAAAACAAAATCCCATCACGACAATATAAATTCATTCATTCACTGTAACAAAAAGTTAGAGATTTTTAGAGACCTTTTTTTTTATAAAAATTATTTTTATTTTTCTCTTTTAGTGATGTTATTAATAGTGACTTAATATAATACCTTGCATGCATCTCGTAAGAGAAAGGGCCGGGCGAATGAATCAGAAAATGAGAAATTTATTAAACCAATTATTTTACATTAATTAATGTATACATTGTATTTTAGCTTCGACTCCGTAGATTACTTCTCCACCATCGAGTGTCCTTGATCATCTTTTTAGTCCTTGTTTTTAATAAGAGGAAAAACTAATTAAAGAAAAAACCTCTTTTAGGATAATTATTCCAATTCCATTATTCCTCCCAATTCACTCTCTCCGAGAAAATGATATTTTTTTTTTTATAAATTTTATTAAACCAATTATTTTACATTAATTAATGTATACATTGTATTTTAGCTTCGACTCCGTAGATTACTTCTCCACCATCGAGTGTCCTTGATCATCTTTTTAGTCCTTGTTTTTAATAAGAGGAAAAAACTAATTAAAGAAAAAAAACCTCTTTTCCGACAATTATTCCAATTCCATTATTCCTCCCAATTCACTCTCTCCCAGAAAATGATATTTTTTTTTATAAATTTTATTAAACCAATTATTTTACATGAATTAATGTATACATTGTATTTTAGCTTCGACTCCGGAGATTACTTCTCCACAATCGAGTGTCCTTGATCTTCTTTTTAGTCCTTGTTTTTAATAAGAGGAAAAACTAATTAAAGAAAAAACCTCTTTTCGGATAATTATTCCAATTCCATTATTCCTCCCAATTCACTCTCTCCGAGAAAATGATATTTTTTTTTTTATAAATTTTATTAAACCAATTATTTTACATTAATTAATGTATACATTGTATTTTTTGCTTCGATTCCGGAGATAACTTCTCCACCATCGAGTGTCCTTATTCATCTTTAGTCGTTATTTTTAATAAGAGGAAAAATCTAATTAGATAAAAAAACCTCTTTTCCGATAATTATTTCAATTCCATTATTCCCCAATCAAGTCCATTGGATTCCCATCCCCAGAAAATGATAATAAAATTAAATTCATAAATATAGAAATTCTCTGGAAACGTATGCGGGTTTTAAATGAATGTTTTAAGATTTTTTTATAAAACATTTTATTTATTATAATTTCGATTATTTGGTCATAAGAATTGGTGTTTTTCTTTATTTCGTCATTGATCATATCTTCAGAATTTGACCAAATTAATATGGGACCACCCCTAAGGTACCGTCTTTCCAATATAAAAAGTATCATTAAAATCGGTTCATAAACAAAGAACTTATGTCTGAACAAACATAGCAAGAAAGGTCCGATACCAATGAAAAAAAACGAGACCAATCGGAAACTAGACTGAACCCAATGCAAAAAAACATCAAAATCGGTTCACAATTGGCGAAGATATCAGGTAACATAGACACACAAAAAAAATCAGTCGAATTAAGAACCTCCTCCTTTTTTGAAGTTGGTTAAAAAATAAATAAAATTTCAAGATGATAATAATAAGAAATACATTTCAAATACTTTGTGTGTGTGTGTGTGTGTGTGTGTCAGAACAAAAGATAACTTAGCTGGCCCATTGATAGAGACAAGCGAATAAAATAAATAACTCACCAATATAGAGCCCACGCGACTCTATTCAGTGGGGGGTGTACAATCAAAAAAACGAAGAAAAAAGTAAGAGGGCGGAAGGAGGAAGGTCCTTGGACTGCGTTAAGAATTGTCTTGGTATTCATGAGAAGACGCTCTTATAGTTGGGGGTAGTGCATAGGGGACAGGGTTGGGGGGCAGGGGGTGAAATTGGCAGCGAAGAAACGGCACAAGGGTTGCCGCATAGGCGAAATAAGGCCAGGGTTCACAGCTGGATGTGACGTCATTCGATTCAAGAATCCACAGCCCCATCTTGCATTACATTATATACCAGCCCTTTGAACACCCTTCTAAGCAATCAGATTTAGATTTACATATTTATTGATGTAACTTTTAATATTCACAATATATTATAAATAAATTATGAAGTGTGAATAATAAGTTAGTTTAAAAAATAATTTTTATAAAAAATAAAAAAATAAAACCGACTTTAAAAAATTAAACGCAACAAATATAAAAATAATTTTTAAGAAAAAATAAAAACCGACTTCAAAAATTAAATGCAACAAATAAAATACACTAAAAGGTATAAAATAATTATTATCTTATTTAGTTACAACTAAACGACGAAATATTAACATGAAATTACTTTTTGAAGTCGGTGCCAAACTAACTATACCTATAAGCGAGCATACCCTCCAAACGTACTAAGTAAGATCCGTCGAGTGCGATTCATAAAGGGTATATGTTTGGCACCAACTTCAAAAAGTAATTTCATGTTAATATTTCGTCGTTTAGTTGTAACTAAATAAGATAATAATTATTTTATACCTTTTAGTGTATTTTATTTGTTGCATTTAATTTTTGAAGTCGGTTTTTATTTTTTCTTAAAAAATTATTTTTATTTTTCTCTTTTTAGTGATGTTATTAATAGTGATCATATCATCAGAACTTGACCAAATTAATATGACACCATCCCTAAGACATCCCCTTTCGGATAAAAAAAGAACCATCGAAATCGGTTCATAAACAAAGAGGTTAGGTCTAAAACAAACCTAATAAAAAAGGTCTAATACCTATGAAAAAAATACGAAAAAAAAGGGACCAATCGGAAGCTAGACTGGACCCAATGCAAAAAAAATTTTCAAAATCGGTTGAGAATTGGCGGAGATATGAGGTAACATAGGCACAAAAAAAAAATCAATCGAATAGAGAACCTCCTCCTTTTTTGAAGTCGGTTAAAAATAATAAGAATTCAAAAATAAAATAAAATCCACTAAAAGTTATAAAATAATTATCTTATTTAGTTACAACTAAAAGATGAAATATTAAAATAAAATCACTTTTTGAAGTCGGTGCCAAACATATACATATCTACTCTTATTAAACGAGCAAAAATTGTTTATTTATTTGTTTATATATATATATATATTTATTTATATTGTTTTTATATTTGTATCTTTGCTATATTTCGAAAACGACTCTACCAATTTTGATGAAATTCATGGGTTAGGGGGTTTTTGGGGTGACAATTTGATCTGTCACTGTCTCATCTTCGACGAAATTGTTTTTGTTGGGTTTTTTTTGTAATCAAATTAATTATTCTGCAGGTAGACAAATTCCATTCTTAGGGTTTTTAAAAAAGGTTACTCTTTTTCCTTTTGTGCTCAGGCAGACAATGGGTGGGGTTAATCCTTTTTAACCGACTTCTAAAAAGGAGGAGGTTCTCTATTCGACTGTTTTTTTATTTTTTTTATGTGCCTATGGTACCTCAATATCTCCGCCAATTGTCAACCGATTTTGAAGTTTTCTGCATTGGGTCCAGTCTAGCTTCCGATTGGTCCCATTTTTTTTTCGATTTTTTTCATAGGTATTAGACCTTTTTTATTAGGTTTGTTTAGACCTAACCTCTTTGTTTATGAACCGATTTCGATGGTTCTTTTTTTATCCGAAAGGGGGTGTCTTAGGGATGGTGTCATATTAATTTGGTCAAGTTCTGATGATATGATCACTATTAATAACATCACTAAAAAGAGAAAATTAAAATAATTTTTAAGAAAAAAATAAAAACCGACTTCAAAAATTAAAAGCAACAAATTAAATTCACTAAAAGGTATAAAATAATTATTATCTTATTTAGTTACAACTAAACTATGAAATTACTTTTGAAGTCGGTGCCAAACATATACCTTTTATGAATCGCACTCGACGGATCTTACTTAGTACGTTTGGCGGGTACGCTCGCTTATAGGTATAGTTTGTTTGGCACCGACTTTTAATATTTAACCCTCCTCCACCCGCCTTAATTTTTGGGTTGATAAGCACCAAAATCTAATCACCTTTTAATCTCAATGGACCAAAACTACGTGTGAAATTTCGTTTCGATATTCAAACTACTTATTGAGCTAGCTCGTCCATAAAAATTTGGAAACGCACAGACAACCAGACTAATAGATATTTTGACAAAACAATTATTATCTCAAAAAATATAATTTTTTCGATGTTCACTTATAAGAGCTTTTTTGTAGACCGAAATGCCATGGTTTTGCTCAATTTTTTTAATCGAAATAGTTTAAGCCGTTTTTTATATATTTTGAAAAAAAACAAGAAAAAACACTTTTTTCATTCACGATTACAATACTTGATCATACCCTGTATGGTATGAATGTGACGGTCACGCGAGTTCAGTACTTTTTCCCAATCTCAAAAGTGCGCAACGTGCCTAAAGAAGTTTTCACTTCAAAAATCAAAAATGTTTTCTGGGAATTTATCAAAAAGATAATCTTATTTTCCTACCGTAAAGTCCTAGTGCAAGACATTTTTATACACAGACTGACTACCGGGTACCGAGTAATTGGAAATATGTACATGATCTAAAGAAAAAATAATTTTTAAGAAAAAATAAAAAACCGACTTCAAAAAATTAAATGCAACAAATAAAATAACTAAAAGGTATAAAATAATTATTATCTTATTTACGTTACAACTATAACTAAACGACGAAATATTAACATGAAATTACTTTTTGAAGTCGGTGCCAAACAAACTATACCTATAAGCGAGCGTACCCGCCAAACGTACTAAGTAAGATCCGTATCTGTTTGGCACCGACTTCAAAAAGTAATTTCATGTTAATATTTCGTCGTTTAGTTGTAACTGAATAAGATAATAATTATTTTATACCTTTTAGTGAATTTAATTTGTTGCATTTAATTTTTTGAAGTCGGTTTTTGTTTTTTCTTAAAAATTATTTTTATTTTTCTCTTTTTAGTGATGTTATTAATAGTGATCATATCATCAGAACTTGACCAAATTAATATGACGCCATCCCTAAGACACCCCCTTTCGGATAAAAAAAGAACCATCGAAATCGGTTCATAAACAAAGAGGTTAGGTCTAAACAAACCTAATAAAAAAGGTCTAATACCTATGAAAAAAATACGAAAAAAAATGGGACCAATCGGAAGCTAGACTGGACCCAATGCAAAAAAAAATTTCAAAATCGGTTGAGAATTGGCGGAGATATGAGGTAACATAGGCACAAAAAAAAAAAAAAAAAAAAAAAAATCAGTCAAATAGAGAACCTCCTCCTTTTTTGAAGTCGGTTAAAAAGGCTGTGTCAAGAAAAATTATCCGAAGTTTTCTTAACAAAAACAATAAATTATCTCTTCTTTTTTTTTATTAGGTGGGCAGGGGTGAGTCCGTTTCGAAACTTAATAACATTGGAAAGTAATAGAATGGAATCTGGATGCATTGTATATACGGGGTGTTCTCTCTCTCTGTGTGTGGGTGTGAGTGTATTATAGGCTATTATTTTTTCCCTTGATCTCTTTTTACACAATCGGCATTGGGAAAAATAAAGACAGAATTTTCTGAAACATAGCCATTCCGTATTCGAATGAGTTTATTATGGACTCAGTGAATGGATAGGGCGTCGGGGAGGGGGGGGGGTTCAAAATGGCCAGCTAGCTAGCGGGCGTTACGCTCCCATGTAACGGCCAATTCGGAATCAGAGGAGAAGAAGATATAATAAAATTCATCCCTCTCTCTCTCATCCATTAAAGAAAAGAAAAGAAAGAAAAGATATTTCCTTTAATTGAAGATCTCTTTGCATTCAATGGATAGAGAGGGAGGATTTAAAAAGGAATACGGAGAGGTCCCTAACAAGGGACGAATTCCATTAGAGAACTAACTAACTAGATGGAGTACAGGTTGAGATATACCCAGGCAGTGCTCTGGTCGTAAAATCAGAAGAAGGTATACACTATATACTCATATAATCACATACTACGGGTATTTGTGACTGTGTCTGCTTATTTATATATGTATACTAGCTGCAAGGCCTTCGGCGGCCTTTCTGCTAGCCAGGGAGCACACTCCTGGACTCTCAACCCACGAACCCCACCCTCACCCCCCGAAACCCACCCAGCACCCCAGCCCCGCACCATGCACCCGTGCTCAACCCCCGCCCCTACACTACGACCCGAAGATTCCATCCCGCACCCCACCTACCTCGGACCCACCCCCTCGTACCACCCCACTACGCTTCTGGACCCTCACCTGAATCCCCCACTTCACCAACCCTGCACCAAAACCCCCGCACCCCATCCACTCCATTCCCTAGAACCCCGCGCACCGCACCCCCACCTAGCCCATCGGAACCCACCCCCGCTACGTCCCCTGGACTCCACCCCGCACCATCCCCCGCAACTCCCACCCATACTCCGCCTCACCCCCTCACCCCACCCCTATTCCACCCTCGCATTCACCCTCCGGACACATTTTTTGCATTTCTAGTCTTCTAGTGACCCACAGATTATGTATATAAAATTTGGTTAAGTTTGGTGCAAGAGAAAGAATTTTCATTTTTCGACCCTCTCCCCCCCCCATTTTGGTCGGTTAGTTTTTGCATTTATAGCTCTCTAGAGGCCCACAGATTATGTATACAAAATTTGTTGAGTTTACTCCAAGGGCAAGAATTTACATTTTTTCACCTCCTTCATTTTTTGGGGAAATTTTCAAAACAAAAGTTGTCAGAAATCACATCCCCCTACTACTTTGATCATAATAAAATTTTCCGTAGAGTTAATAGTTTAGGAGTTATTTGATAATTTTCATTCGTGCGCCCCCCCCCCAAATCCCCCTTTTGGGGTCAAAATATCAAAACGTTATATAGCTAAAAACGTAAGTTAGAAGACATCTGATGTAAATATGAAATTTCATAATAACCCCTTCAGCCGTTTTAACGTGAATCGTGAGCAACTTTTCGCGGAAACCACGGAAACATACAGACATACACACAGACAGACATATAGGAATTTTGTTGAGGGTGTTTTTGTTCATAACTTTGCTTGAAACGTGTGCAACCAAAATTTGGCGTGATTTGGACCAATGTACAGACAAAACCTTAATTAATATATATATATATAAATGTCCGTCCCCCTAGAAATAATCAATCAAATAACTCCTAAACTGTGTACTCTTAAGTTAAATTCCATTAGAAGCAAAGTTGTAGAGGATGAAATTTTTACTATTTTTTTTTTTTAGTTTTTGATAATAACCACCCAAAATGGGAGAGAGGGGGTCAAAAATAAAAATTCTAGATCTTTCGACCAAACTCAACTAAATTTTTAACCAACTTCAAAAACAAGGAGGGGGTTCTCTATTCGACTGATTTTTTTTTCCAGTCTACGTTCCGATTGGTCCCATTTTTTTTCGTAGGTATTAGACCTTTTTTGTTAGGTTTGTTCAGGATTAACTTTTTTGTTTATGAACCGATTTCGATGATTATTTTTTTATTGGAAATGGGGGTATCTTAGGGATGGTGTCATATTAATTTGGTCAAGTTCTGATGATAGGATCACTATTAATAACAACACTAAAAAGAGAAAAATAAAATTTTTTAAGAAAAATATAAAACCGTCTTTAAAAAAATTAAATGCAACAAATAAAATACATTAAAAGGTATAAAATAATTATTATCTAAACGACGAAATATTAACATGAAATTACTTTTTGAAGTCGGTGCCAAACATATACCTTTTATGAATCACACTCGACGGATCTTACTTAGTACGTTTGGCGGGTAAGGTCGCTTGTAGGTACGTATTGTTTGGCATCGACTTCAAACAGTAATCTCATGTTAATATTATCGTAGTTTACACAATTACTTTATATTTGTAAGAATTTTGCTGGCTTGGCATACTGATATACCTTTTTTTGAATCACACTCGACGGATCTTACTTAGTACGTTTGGCGGGTAAGGTCGCTTATAGGTACGTTTGTTTGGCATCGACTTCAAAAAGTAATTTCATGTTAATATTTCGTAGTTTAGAGAATAATTATTTTATATTTATAAGAATTTTGCTGGCTTGGTGTGTATTGGATGAATTAATTTTTTTTTTATTGCTAGGATAAATAAACTGAATTTGCTTCTTTCCAGTAATTTATTTTGATTTTCAAATGTTATTCCAAATATCGAGAGTTCTCAGCATCTCTTCCTCAGTGGAAACCACTGAGGAAGAGATGCTGAGAACGCTCTCGAAATATTTGGAATAACCATTTGAAAATCAAAATAAATTACTGGAAAGAAGCAAATTCAGTTTATTTATCCTAACAATAAAAAATTATTTTATACCTTTTAATGTATTATATTTGTTGCATTTAATTTTTTTGAAGTCGGTTCTATTTTTTTCTTAAAAATTTTGTATAGCAATTTTGTTGACTCCCAGAAGGTTAGAAATTTAAAATCTACTACTAAATACTATTACTAATACTACTCTATTCCATTTGCTAATTGTTGCTCTTCATCCCCGTAACGCATTGTCACTTCCAGTAGACGACTGGGGTAAGGCTACTAAAATTTAGCGTGATTATAAAATAGTATATATTTTAAAAATTGGTAAAATGATATTAAAGCAGAGTAGGTTATAAATGTAAATCGTGTAGTACTTTATTTGACCGTATAAATCCGAAACTTTTTGAATTTGTTTTATGTAGGAGGCCATCAATTTATAAAACCCTTGATGCTTAAATTTCAAGCCGCTAATCAATCGAGGGTAGAGGGTAGGAATATATATATATTTGACCATCGTAGGTAGAGGTATCTCTGTCTACCCCTACAGCAACAAATTGGCTCCTTTATAAAAGTTTCTATCTAATTACGTCAACTCTCGTGTATATATGGCTGGCTACGATGAGCCATTGCATTTAAATGAACGGATTAATTTTATATTCAAAGGAAATGGGAAGGAATTATTAAAAAATTAAATCAAAAAAAAAATCTCAAAAAACTCAATTTTCAAATCTCACACTTTTTAAAAGATGAACGAATAAATAAATATCTATTCCCTCAAAAAGAGCTACGAAAAATAATAAATAATTAATTTATATTTTTTCCTTACAACGACCTCTAGTAGGAAAAACTTGAAACTATATATGTATCTTATCTACTCTTATTAAACGAGCAAAAATTGTATATATATTGTATGTATACATAGCTGCAAGGACCGCCTTCAGCAGCCCTCTTGCTAGCCAGGGAGCTCGCCCCCTGGACCTCCAACCCACGAACCACCCCCTCATTCCCCACCCCCTGCACAATCCAGATGTCCCCAATCCCCGCCCCCACACCACCACCCCACTACCCCTCTGGTCCCTAACTTGAATCCCACACCTCACCCTGCACCACCCCAACCCCGAACCCGACATCGCGCCCCACCCCACTAAGCCTCTAGATCCTCACCTTAACCCTGCACCCCCGCACTATCACTCCACCCCCGCACCCAGTTTTTGCATTTCTAGCCTTCTAGTAACCCACAGATTATGTATACAAAATTTGGTTAAATTGGCCTAAGGGTAAGAATTTTCATTTTCTGCCCCCCCCCCCCCATTTTGGGTGGTTAGTTTTTGTATTTATAGCCTTCTAGTGAACGACAGATTATGTATACAAAATTTGTTTGAGTTGTTTTTTTTTTTATAAAAATTTTTATTTATTATAATTTCGATTATTTTGTGATAAGAATTGGAGATTTACGTTATTTTGTCATTGATCATATCTTCAAAACTTGACCCAATTAATATGGTACCACCCCTAAGGTACCCTCTTTCCAATAAAAAAAGAATCATTAAAATCTGTTCATAAACAAAGAAGTTATGCCTGAACAAACATATCAAAAAAGGTCCAATACCAATGAAAAAAAAACGGGACCAAGCGGAAGCTAGACTGAACCCAAGGCAAAAAACCCATCAAAATCCGTTAACAATTGGCGGAGATATGAGGTAACATAGACACAAAAAAAAAAAAAAATCAGTTGAATTGACAACGTCCTCCTTTTTTGAAGTCGGTTAAAAAATGGCGCAATTATTTTTATTGAAAAGATTTTAGTTAAATTGTTTTTAATCAAGTTGTTTGTTTATTTGAACACTTGGCGGAAAAAGAGTGTTTTGTTATCTATTTATTATTTGATAACGAGAGAGGTCAGAGATTGGCCGAGAATCTCATTGCGTGCACTTGAAGAAATTATTTATTCATTTATATAATAAAAAAATGAATATAAATATATTATTAATTAATTTAAATATTACGGACATTAGCCTTGAGACTGTTTGAATGTTTGAAATTATTTAATATAATGTCGTGTGATTATACGTTATCCAATTTTAGAGAAAGAAAAATCTTCAAATGATAAACTCGGATATTTAACAACAAATAGATAAGGTTCTCATAGAAGTCGATTCTGACCTTCTATAGTGGACATGAGAGCCACACAACAAGTGGATGGATGGGGGGAGGGGAGTTGGCTATATAACCTCAATGGAAAACCAAAGAGAGCATTATTCTGAAAACTCTCAAAATGAATTTCCTTAGAGGATTTATTATCTTTGCTTCCTTGGCTGTGGCCACAATACAAGCACGGGCGTCAACCCGACCTGATGACTATGATGAGGACGAAGAAGAGCTGGACTGTAATTTCAAGGTAACCAACATTTTTACATAACCTTTACCAAAGATTTAAACAATGATAACTCAATAATCCACTGAAAAATATTAAATAATAATATTAATAAAATTTAGTTTTGAATTATCGGTGTAATCATAACTAAATCTCTAAATTTTCCCTTTTTTAATCCCAACTCCAGCGATCTGGAAGTTTAAACTTCCACTTCTACTTGTTTTTAGAACATTCGCATCTTTTTATATAAATATTATATTAGTTTTCAATTTATAAGAGAGATAAGAGAAAGTCGTGTAGATTGCCACATTATCTTTTTTATTAATTAAGTATTCATTTTATTGATTTAATTTTTTCCCTTCTTCAGGTTTTAATGGAAGCACTTAAAGAAAATAAAGAACAGGTGAGTCGAAACTTTCTATTTTTATTAACAATATAATTTATTAAGGGGGCGAATTAACAAAATGCGACCCTAAAATCTTATAAAAGTTACTTACTGTTAAATAAGTACGGCTAACATATCGAAAGTTCCGTATTTTATATATTCCAAAATACTAGATATATCAGATCTGTTTGTATATCTCGTTGTCGAAGAGAGAATGAACGAATTTGTAGTATTTTTTGTATAATTTTAAGTTAACCCAATTTTGAACGCTGATGAATACAAAATCTCGTTACATGTAGATATATATAAATTCTAAATTTAATATAATAATGGAATTTGAAATTAAATTTTTTAGTAAATAGTAGGTCAAAATTTGATTACTCGATTCAACCCAGAAAAACAGATTGGAAATCCAAATTAAATAAGATATTAAATGTAAAAAAAGATGCATTTTATCTGAAGATCAGGAAAAACTTGAAGATCTGGCTATGAATTGTTACACAGTTACTTCCGGTTGGTCGATTTTAGCCAAAATCTTGTTTAGAAAAATCAAAATTAATATTTTATTTATTGGAATTTGAAGAATTCAAAAATGTCTGACCAATATTTGACCCATACTATATATATAAATATTAGAAATAAAAATTATAAAATGTTTATATTCAAATTTATTTATTTATTTATTATAATATATTGAATTGAATTGTTAATCTATTCTTAAATTTATTTATTTAGATGATGAATCAGATCAAATTAATGGATGAAAAAATTGAACATTTTTATAAGCTTGTAAGTTTATTTATTTATTTATTATTGGTAAAAAAGTTAAATATTTAAGTCATAATTTATTTATTTTTTCAGATCATTGAAGAAAAAATAGTAAAACTGAATTACAAAAAGAATTAAACCAAACGGTGAGTTTATTTATTATTGGTAAATTATTTATTATATATTTCATTAATTATTTATTTGCTTAGATTATTGAAAATGAAAACGAATTAAGTCAATTGAAATCAACAATTGTGGAATTGAATCAATCTGTAAGTTTATTTATTTATTTTTAATAAATAAGTTATTAATGTTTATTTAACTATTTATTTATTTATTTAGGTCAACGAAGAAATGAATAATAAAATTATATTACAAGAAAAAATCTTGAATTAATCCAAAGTGTGAGTTTATTTATTTATTTATTTTTTCAAATGATGATTGAAATTCTTCTAAAAATAAGCTGACGTGTTCTGATGTGGCCATCCACTTGACTTTACCATACAACCTGGCCACTCACTTATATTTAATATTTAATGACATTTTTTATAATCATGTAGGGGAGGGGGATAGTTTTTTCATTTTTAGACTCCTAGGGGCCCACTGATTATGTATACAAAATTTGGGTGAGTTTTGTACAAGCGCCTATATTTTCAATTTTTGAGCCTACATCGCCCCTCCCCCTCATTTTGGGCGGTTAGTTTTTGCATTTTTAGATTTCTGGGGGTCCACTGATTATGTATACAAAATTTTGTCGAGTTTACTCAAATAGCCTAAAATAGCCAAAAAAACCCTCCATCCCCTTAATTTTGGGTCGATATGCACCAAAATCTAATCAGCTCTTAATCTCAATGGACCAAAACTACGTGTGAAATTTGGTTTCGATATTCCCACTAGTTTTTGAGCTCGTCCACAAAAATTTGGTAACGCACAGACAAACAGACAAACAGACATTTTGACAAAACAATTATTATCTCGAAAAATATAATTTTTTCAATATTCACTTATGAAAGCTTTTTTGTAGACCGAAATGCCATGGTTTCGCTCAATTTTTTTAATCAAAATAGTTTCAGCCGTTTTTGAGATATTTTGAAAAAAAGAAGGAAAAAAAAACTTTTTTCATGCACGATTACAATACTTGACCATACCCTGTATGGTAAAGTAAAAATATTAATAATTTTTTAATAACATGAAAATGTCAACATTTCGATGAGTTTTGATTACAGATGTAATTTAAGTTTATTTATTTTATTTAATTTTAGATTCAAGAATGTTGTGGACAGATATTGGATAAAGATGGGAGTGAAGATATTTTCCAAGCATCCGAGAAAGGGTCCCTTAATGGGGTGCAATATTGGTTTTGCAAAGACCCCACCTCTATTCATGCCAAGGATGGAAAGTATTCTAATTGGACCCCTCTGCATTATGCATCCAACAATGGACATTTTAAGATTGTTGAATTCTTGTTGTCCAAAGGAGTGGATTTGGATGCAGAGGATTCTTTTAATAATGCAACACCGTTAATGTATGCCTGCATGAGTGGTCATGTCCATGTAGTAGAAACGTTGCTGGACAAGGGCAAGGACATCAATTATCAAAATAAATACAAACAGACACCACTACATTATGCTGTTTTTGGCAATAAATTGGAAATAGTGAAATTATTAATAGAAAGGGGGGCGGATAGAAGTTTAAGACATGTATTGAATAAAACTGCATTAGATTGGGCTAGAGAGAACGGATATAAATCTATTGAGGATTATTTGTCGTCCCTTTAACATCCTGACAAATAATCCTCCTCATTTAATTTAATTAATAATTAAATGAAATTACCATATTGACACACACAAACTATCAATTAAATAATAATTTTTCGCAACGTTTAGGCTTCCAATTCTAAACAAATCTTCATGCTATGATATAGACCCAATAGTGCTAATTAAATTAACAGTACCTGGAACCACCGAGCAATGCACGGTAACACCAGACCTCTCCCCCTCCAGAAACCACACTCCGCCCCACCCCACCCCAACCGCGCCTCCCACCCCAGATCCCCCACCTCCTGCACCTCACACCCAGTTTTTCCATTTCTAGCTTTCTAGTGGTCCACATATTATGTGTATATTTGTTTACTCGTACACCAATTTGCCCAAATTCGTTCTTATTGATAAACATTATAAAAAAATAAATAGGAAAATAATATTTTCCAAGTTATATAAAAAAGCCACTTCAACCACTTTATTTGTAAACACACCTGTAATGTTATGATTTAGACACCTGTTAATTAAAAACAAACAAATTTTTTTTTTTTTTTTTATAAATTTTATTAAACCAATTATTTTACATTAATAATGTATACATTGTATTTTTGCTTCGATTCCAGATTACTTCTCCACCATCGAGTGTCCTTATTCATCTTTAGTCCTTGTTTTTATAAGAGGAGAAACCCACTAGATAAAAACCTCTTTTCCGATAATTATTTCAATTCCATTATTCCCCAATCAAATCGATTGGATTCCTCTTGTTCAAACAAAATTTTTTTTTTTTTTTTATAAATTTTATTAAACTAATTATTTTACATTAATTAATGTATACCATTGTATTTTAGCTTCGATTTCGGAGATTGCATCTCCACCATCGAGTGTCCTTATTCATCTTTAGTCCTTGTTTTTAATAAGAGGAAAAATCTAATTAGATAAAAAACCTCTTTTCCGATAATTATTTCAATTCCATTATTCCCCAATCAAATCGATTGGTATCTCTCCTCTCCTTCCTCTGTTCATTCCCAAACAAATAATTTAATTTTATATATAATATAATAATATTTGCTATAACCTATTAGTGGGTTTTAAAATTAAAAAAACCAATTAATAAATAAAAGATAATTGAAAAAAATGTAAACAAACTTTTTTATTGAGATTTTCATCTATCAATAATTACTTTAATTAAGAAAAGATCAATTAAGATGAAATTTGTCGAGGTCCAGACCTAGCCAGATCGCTTTCTCATCCTCAAAACTTGTTAATAGAGTTGGTTTCATCAAAATCGATAGAGCCGTTTTCAAAATAGAACTAAGATTCAAATATATATACAATTTTTGCTCGTTTAATAAGAGTAGATAGATAGATTAATATTATTATTATTATTATTTTTATTTTTTTTTTACTTGTTCATTTGACCGTACCCACTTGGTAAGAGTTGAATTTTTTTTTCGTTTAATTTTAAATAAATAATAAAATGAGAAAAAAATAAAATAAGCTGACATGTTCTGATGTGGCCATCCACTTGACTTTGACCATACAACCTGGCCCCTTACTTATATTTAATATTTAATAAAATTATTATTAATCATGTAGGGAAGGGATGGGTTAATTTTTGCATTTTTAGACTTCTGAGGCCCACTGATTATGTATCGGCTGAGTTTGGTACAAGAGCCTAGATTTCATTGACATACCCCCCTCCCCCATTTTGGGCGGTTAGTTTGTATTTTAGACTTCTGGAGGCCCACTGATTATGTATACAAAATTTGGTTGAGTTTGCTCAAATGGCCTAGATTTTTAATTTTTAACCCCCCTCCATCCCCCTTAATTTTAGGTCAATATCCACCAAAATCTAATCAGCTCCTAATCTAAATGAACCAAAACTACATGTGAAATTTGGTTTCGATATTCACACTAGTTTTTGAGCTGGCTCGTCCACAAAAATTTGGTAACGCACAGACTAACTAACAGACATTTTGACAAAACAATTACTATCTCGAAAAATATAATTTTTTTCTGATGTTTGCTTATTAGAGCATTTTTGTAGAGCGAAATGCCATGGTTTCGCTCAATTTTTTTAATCAAAATAGTTTCAGCCGTTTTTGAGATATTTCGAAAAAAAGAAGGAAAAAAACACTTTTTTCATGCACGATTACAATACTTGACCATACCCTGTATGGCAGTGGTTCCCAACCTGTGGTCCGCGGACCACTAGTGGTCCGTAAGAACTAAAATATGGTCCGCGAAAGATTTCAAACTTTGAATCAACACGCGCTGATGCATAACAAATAGCGAGCGTAGGATATTCTCTCGAGGTGGTCCGATATTCACCAAGTCAGAATTTGATGAGGATATTCCATGGAAATCGAGGAAAATCATCAAATTTAACTTTAAAACCCACAAATACCTATAGTGCATTTCGAATATAAATATATAATAAAGAAGTCGGTTGAAAGTTAGGAAATATAATTTTAAAACCTACAAATAGTTCATTTCAAATGAAAATATATGTACAAATTCCGAATAAATGAATTTATTGAGGAGAATGGATCTTGGGGAGGGATGGATCCAATCGACTTGATTGGGGAATAATGGAATTGAAATAATTATCGGAAAAGATGGTTTTTTATCTAATTAGATTTTTCACTCTTATTAAAAACAAGGACTAAATATGAATAAAGGGCAACTCGATGGTGGAGAAAGCAATCTCCGGAATCCGAAGCTAAAATACAAAAGGTATACATTAATTAATGTAAAATAATTGGTTTAATAAAATTTATAAAAAAAAAAAAAAAAAAGGAGACGTTGTTGGAATTGGATTGGGGGGAAGATTAATGGACCAATCGACTTGATTGGGGAATAATGGAATGAGAAAATAATTTATCGGAGAAAAGAGGTTTTTTATCTAATTAGATTTTTCCTCTTATTAAAAACAAAGACTAAAGATGAATAAGGACACTCGATCGTGGAGAAGTAATCTCCGGAATCGAAGCAAAAATACAATGTATACATTAATTAATGTAAAATAATTGGTTTAATAAAATTTATAAAATAAAAAAAAAAAAAAGAAGTTGCAAGAGACGAGGATTGATGGGATAAGGAATTCAATATGGTATTGGAATAATTATCGGAAGAGAGGTTTTTTTTTCTTTAATTAGTTTTTTCTCTTATTAAAAACAAGGACTAAAAAAGATGATCAAGGACACTCGATGTTGGAGAAGTAATCTCCGGAATCGATGCTCAAAATACTATGTATGCATAAATTCATGTAAAATAATTGGTTTAATAAAATTAAAAAAAAAAAAAAAGTTGCAGATGAAATCCAAGAACAACTTATTCAATTACAAAATGATAGTAACTGTAAGGACGCATTTGAATTTGATTCAATAGAGCGGTTTTGATGTAAAAAAGCAATTTCATACACTAAAATTCGAGAAATCGCTTTGCTTGATATTGATGTGAGAAGGAGATACACCAGAAGGTGGATCCCTAAAGGCCTGTATGGGCTGGCCCCTCCATCGTGAAAAAGAACAGAGTAGAAGGAAAAGAAGCCGGGATCACGAGCCAATCTCAGAAACTTAGATACAATTCAATATCCAATTTACTAAGGTTTTAGGGGCTTCGAGCAGTGGTAAATTCTCCGAGCGATAAATTCGGTTAAATTTATCTCCCACTTAATTTGATATCTATGCGAACAAGGATTTTCTGCTTTACCAATAATTAAAAACAAGTCTAGGAATCGATTGAAAGTAAGTAAGGTGATATCCGTGTAGCTCTGAGCAAAAATAACCACCCACAAGAATTCAAGAACTTGTACATGCAACCTCAAAAATCTCATTGATGCAAACTGAATTATTTACTAAAAATTATATGTTTTCAATAACTATAACACTGTTAATTAATGTTACTTTTGAATTTTATTATTATGTTAAACTTAATTAAATTAATTGAACCGCGTAAATTTGAATAATTTCCATGATTCAGCCTGCGAATTTTTTGCAGTTCATAAATCATTTCATTATTTTTGTTTTGAAAAGGAAAAATGAAATTTAGCATCTGGCAGGATTCGAACCTGCGTCTTCCTCTATAGCCGAGGCTGCGCTAACCAACTGCGCTACAGATTATGTTAAACGTTTCGATTAAACATTATTTTTAGATTGTTAGAGTTTATTTTTTAACCTTGTGGTCCCTGCTAATAATAACGAAATCAAAATGGTCCCTGGTCAAAAAAAGGTTTGGGAACCGCTGCTGTATGGTAAAGTAAAAATAGAGCTAAAAATAAGAAAGTTCTGAATTGATAAAAGTTAAAATAAAAAGAAATAATAAATTTTATTGAGTGGGAGAGTACAGGGGGTGGAGGGGACTGGGGACAGTGCGGGGGCGGGGGGGGGGAGACAAATTGGCAAATGGTTCAATGAATCGAATAGTAAATGGATACATTTTCTTAGTAGAACATCAATGCATATAAAAGAGATAATTCAGCGAGTGAGCCTCCCCCTATATATGATTATGAACAAAAGGGATGTATTTGCAAATATCTTTTGCGCCCTATTTATTGATTGTGGGGCTATTTAAGAACCCGGCGCCCTTTGAATCATCGAGATTGCTTGCGCCCCATTTAGATATACTATACAGAGAGATCTCAAGTGATGGGTATAGTGTACAGTGGCAAATTTATTGTCCCCGGACAACAAAAGAGTTGCCTTGGGGGTGCAGTGTGAGGGGGGTTGTCAGAGGTCATCAAGAAGGCCAATGAAGTCATCAGGGGGTGTCAATCGAACCCGGGAACATTTGGCATCCGAAAGACTTCTTCCCTTCTTCGGATTGGCAAAAAATATATGGAATATATTATATTAATACGAGCCTTTCGAAACTCGGCCCTCCGGGCTGGTGCCCCAGCGGGCAGCGTCTCGGACCAAAAATTTTATTCCTCTTAAAAAACCACACTCCAAATGTATACCCGTAAACTACCGAAAATACATCGTCTCTTAAAAGTTTCGCCTCTTTAATTTTTGAGTGGCGAGGGGGGGGCGGGGGGGGAGGAGAATAATTATCAATATATTTAAAGTTTCTTAATTTAAAATGAATTGGAGTCATTTATTTCAAAAATCGAGTCCAAATTACAATTATATTTCAAATTTGCCTCGTTAATTAATATATATTTAATGTTTCTTAATTTAAAATCTATTGGTGTTTTTTCATTTTCATTCGAGTTCAAATGAATACAATATTATCTCGACACAAAGTCTAAATCAAAAATATATAGTTTTAGTAGCAGAAATCAAGTTATAAATATTAATGTTGCATTGGTTTAATGGCTAGAGCTGATGCCCTTAGTTCAAGAGTTCGTCGGTTCGATTCCAGGCAAGAGGGTAATTTTTTTAAAGAAAATTCTCTCAGCGTTGTTACAACTCTTATTATATTTATATTATTTAGTGTTGGGTCGTAAATTTTTGACTAAAAGGAATTTTTCCACAATAATAAATAAATAAATATACGGGGTGAGTTTTTTTATGTTGAGACAGTCTTATAACTCAAAAACAGTGCATTATATGGAAAAAGTTTCAAATAAAAGTTTATTTATATCGAGGAGGAAACTAAACTACGCTATTGTTTGTCGAACGTAAAATAAACTTTCAAGGGTATTTCAATGTCAAGTTCTATTTTTCTTAAATAGAATCCAATATTTTTCTATACGTTTACTTAATCTACATCAAAAGCTGAACAAATTTCATAAGAAGTATTTTTTTATTCGACATCAAATAAACGAAATACATGAATCAATTAGATCTCAAAAAAATAATCTTAATAATTATTTTTAACAATTATTTAACGTAATTATCAAATAATATTTAATTATTAAAGTAAATAATTTAATAGTTTTCCGACAATGTTTTGAGACATTCCAGAGTGTATTTCAAGTCTTCTGGATGAATTCCAGTTCCAATTTCCTTATTTTGGCCTGTTCCAGTTTTTTAGTAGCCTTTACATTTCCTGTTTTTTTTAAACGGATTTTACAACACAAATAAAAGGTTAAATAACCCGGAATAAAATATTCTTTGAACTCTCTATTATGGTCTGTTAAAATATCCCAGATTCTGATTGTCTTTAAAATGTCCAGATCTACTAGAAACATGTTCTAGAGTAAATGAGCTAATCCGAGCAAAAAAATGCTAAACTTCCTCCTCTGCGACTAATACACACTTTTTATAAATCCCAGCCGGTTACTTGACCCCTCAAGAGTCTATGTTTGAAATTACAAGTCAATCGGCTTAGTCGTTTAACCTGGAGATCGGTGAACATAGAGATATAGAATCGCAAAACTATCATATCGATATATAATAAAATCTTAGATAATTCTTGTCTTTATTTTATAAAATGTAAAAATAAAAACCCTTCAGAGATATTCTCCCGAGAGAGAGGCGGTAAGGGTGCAGAAGGTTTCTACTATACTTGTATCGTTAAAGAAACTCAAAGAAAGAAAGAAAGCAGGCGTTGTGTTTATTTTTATTTAAATCCTCGGACAAATGAGGCTAATTCGAGAGTGGCTGGGCCCCATTTGTGGTCCCGGGTCTCCCGAGACTTGCCCGGGATCTTAGCGCTAGTTTTCTTTCTCCGGCGGGGGGGAGTGAGGGGGTGGTGGCTGGTGGTTTTGGGGCCCAGATGCGTCGTTCGAACACCTGCCCCTTTTGAGGGCAGCCCAGCGGGTGGGCACCTTTGGCTTCAACGACCGAGTCGTGTCTTATTGCCCGCAATAAAAGGAGCACGTGGGTGTCAGGGCGGGGTGGAGGGTGCAATCTGCCTTATCTCGAAACGATCAACTCGGCTCAAGGGTACAAGCGGCTGCTCTTTAGTTTTCCGACCCATGTGGTCCACCTAATTGGATTCCGCCCAAAGTGATTAACCCTTGACTACGAAAAATACACTACCTACTAGCGAGAGTTTATTTTTATTTCCCTTTAACGAAACAACTAGACAGAAGAACAAAACACTTTTACACTAATTATTATTAATGAGAAATTTTAGAGTTTAAACATATATACACATCAACGCTTGTTAATTCAGGGCCGCATTTACGAGAAGGATATATACACTATAGCATATGGCCCCAGACACATAGAAATAAAATAAAATGTCTTGGTTTTAATACTTGGTGCGGAACCACTTCAAGGCCCTAGTAGATACGTATAATAAAGATAAGAGTAAATAAATATTTTATTTAATATGGATTTACTATGAGTTAAGGATACTGGGTCACTTATTTCACATTAAAATTAAAAAATTAAAAGATATAAAAACAATTTTCTTTTTCAATATATATATTTCGGGCTATCAACCCATCTTCAGGAAATACAGAAAGTAACTAATTTAACTTATTGAATAACAGGCTATATATGTGTTTATTGAACAGAGAGACAGAATTTATAAAATTATTTTAAAAGGACGCTTTCTCTTAAGCTATTGTTAAGAAAGAATATCAGGTTGACCTTTATTTACATAGGATTGTTTGGGTGAAAGGCAAGTTAGTAAGGTCGTTGACTTGTGTCTCTGGGTTGGGGATGATTTTTTCATTTGGATATTAAAAGATCAATTATTATATTTGGTTTTACATCTAGTTGATTGTTGATAATATTTTCATCATTCGACAAGGCATATTTTATTTCCGTGGATTCAAGAAGATCCAATCTTAATCCTTTTCTTTCGAAATGAATAGGGGAGGGGTTAGAAGGTGAAGGTACATGGTCTAAAGCATATAGATGATTAGCAAATGCGGAAGTGGAATCTGGATTTATGGGCTGGTTTCTTATTAATTGTCTGTGGGAAGCTAAATGTTCTTTATGCCGTTTTTTAAAAGATCGTCCAGTTTGGCCAATATAAATTGCCTCGCAATCGTTGCAATTTAATTTGTATACACCAGATCTATTTATTTTATCAATTTTGTCGAGTTTATTATTTATTAATTGGGAGGATAAATTATTTATATTATAAAGGGCTGGAGTGATACCATGCTTCTGGAGAATATTTGCTATTGGATAGGTTACGTATAATATAAAAATATGTATTCTAGAGTGGTTCTTATTTTAGAAGTATGTGGAAATCAACGGGACAACCCGGAAACTTATTTGTATAGATCAGGGGTTCATAATCTTTTCATAGTACCGCACCTACATGTACGTTGAAAACAATTTGATGACGTACCGCTAGTCCAAAAATGTTGAAATAGGGAATAAAAATGCAATTGAGTACATTTGTAATAAAGACAAGTAACTTGGAATATATTTTTATTGCTAAACATATACGTACATAAAATATAATAATCAAATTATTAAATATATAATTAGTCAGAAGGTTGGGCCTGTTTATTATTAACTAAAGAAGTAATATTGAGCTCAGTATTTGTCAATTTAAGGCGAAGATCCGATTCAATGTCAGGAAAAATCTATATTTGGTTTTCATCGCAGTCATTGCAGAAAATCGTTTTGCTATAAATATGTGGTAGCAAATGGCATTAAAATTACTATATATATTTATCTAGATTAATTTGTAACAACGCTAAGAGAAATTTCTCTAAAAAAATTTCCCTCTTGCCTAGAATCGAACCTACGAACTCTTGAACTAAGGTCATTAGCTTTAACCACTAGACCAATCTAACATTAATATATTATACCATGATTTCTGTTACTAAAACTATAAATTTTTGATTTAGACTTTGTGTCGAGATAATATTGTATTCATTTGAACTCGAATGAAAATGAAAAAACACCAATAGATTTTAAATTAAGAAACATTAAATATATATTAATTAACGAGGCAAATTTGAAATATAATTGTCAGCTCGGATTTTAAACTGATGGCTCCAATCGATTTTCATTAACCAGGCAAATTTGAAATATAATTGTAATTTTGAAATGAAAGACTCCGATTCATTTTAAATTAAGAAACATTAAATATATTTTTGTAATTAATTAAATTAATTGAACCGCGTAAATTTGAATAATTTCCATGATTCAGCCTGCGAATTTTTTGCAGTTCATAAATCATTTCATTGTTTTTGTTTTGAAAAGGAAAAATGAAATTTAAATTTAAATTTTAAATTTAAATATATTCATAATTATTTCCTCCCCCCCCCCCGCCACTCAAAAATTAAAGAGGCGAAACTTTTAAGAGACGATGTATTTTCGGTAGTTTACGGATATACATTTGGAGTGTGGTTTTTTAAGAGGAATAAAATTTTTGACCGAGACGCTGCCCGCCAGGGCACCAGCTCGGAGGGCCGAGCTTCGAGGGCGTGCCGAAGGCACGCACGAAAAGCTCGTTTTATAATAATAAAGCTTGAGCAAAGATGCGGAGTAGGTTTCACAAAAAAGGAAATAAAACAAAATTGAGTTTTGAATTTCGATATATTTCGGGGGTGGGCCCTCTGCTTTGACTCCTGATGATGGGCTCACCCAGAATTATATCAAATTCAATACTCAATTTTGTTTTATTTCCTTTTTTTTGTGAAGCCTACCTCGCATCTCTTGCCTCAAGTTTTATTATTGTAAGTCTGTGCGTTACCAGAATTTTTTTCGACGAGCTAGCTCAAAAACTAGTGTGAATATCAAAACCAAATTTCACACGTAGTTTTCAGTATGCATTAAGATTAAGAGAGCTGGAGGTCAGATTTTGGTGGATATCGATCCAAAATTAAGTGTTGTGAGGAGGGGGGGTAAAAATAAAAAATCTAGGCCATTTGAGCAAATTCAACCAAATTTTGTATACATATCCGTTGGCTCCCAGAAGTCTAAAAATGCAAAAATTAACCAATTCCAAAATTTGGTTGAGTTTGCTCCAAGGGCAAGAATTTACATTTCCCCACCCCCCCCCATTTTTTGGGTTTTTGGGGGAAATTTTTTTAAAACAAAAAGTTGTCTGCAAATCAGATCCCCTACAACTTTGTTCATCATAAAATTTGCCGTAGGGTTAATAGTTTAGGGAGTTATTTGATAATTTTCATTCGTGCGCCCCCCCCAAACCCCTTCTGGGGTCAAAATATCAAAACGTTATATAGCTAAAAACGTAAGTTAGAAGACATCTGATGTAAATATGAAATTTCATAATAATGCCTTCAGCCGTTTTTACGTGAATCGTGAGCAACTTTTCGCGGAACCCACGGAAACATACAGACATACAGACAGACAGGATATTTTGTTGAGGGTGTTTTCGTTCATAACTTTGCTTGAAACGTGTGCAACCAAAATTTGGCGTGATTTGGAGCAATGTACAGACAAAACCTTAATTTTATACATATAGATTTTATCAAATAAAATAACAATCTCTCTAATCTATATAATAAAAATGAATTTCTTTTTCTTTGTAAGCGCAGATCTCTCAAATGCCTGGGCCGATTTGGCTAATTTTTTTTTAAATGTTCGTAATAGTCCATTTCAGGTTAATATGTAAAAAAAAATCCGAAAAGTTGCCGGAAAATTGGAAAATTCACGGAAAACTGAAACCAAATCTGAATTGCCAACATAGCTTGCCAAACAATAAAATAACTAAATAGCAAACTAACTTTGTGTTGGCAGCCCTATCTGTCACATTTTTGAGATGTCATTTATTGTTAAAAGAGATCTAACCACATTATCGTTGAAGAAGAATTTAATAATTGCAACAAAGATTTAAAAAACTATCTATTTTTTTTAAATTATATTAAAGACAAAAATAAAAAAATAAACTGCAACGGATCGTTTGCTAAACTTTATCTCAATGTACTATCTTATTCTAAAATAAAAGTACTTTA
>JALMQS010000889.1:141721-269377 GCA_024734495.1 Forficula auricularia | reverse complement strand
ATATTTTTAACTACTGCTCCGGGCTAGAGTTTAATTCTTCCAGTGGCCGATATTTGTCTAAGCCTGACTGAAAATTGGGCGGGGAAATAGGGATCCTATTTCGGACTTTTTCACACTGGCTTTGTCCTTGATATGGCGACAAGAGTCCTAGACTGATTTGGCCTAGGGATCGCGATAATTTGTCAAGAATTGTCAGCACGGTAGATTTAATACCGTGTGCCTCAAACGATTCTTTGGATTTTCCTGGCTTAGTTACTTTGCTAACTAAGGTTATTTCGCCCCGGACCACCTCAAGGATCTCCCTCAATCCTTGTTTTTGAGGCTTGATAGAGGGTTTTACCTCTACTAACTCTAATGGGAACTTAACCAGTTTTTCAGGTGGGGGATTTTTGATGACTTCAGGATGGTGAAATTCGGTGTGGAATACTTCTACTTCATCCTGGAACATTTGTAACCCATCCTGGTCACAGACTGCAACCGCCGTCTCTATTCTTGGACTGTCTACACTGATTTCATCTGTGGTTTCCCATATTTCCCCAGATGTGCCTATTTCGATTTCCGTGACGTCATGCTCCCTTATACTTATACCCAGCCTTATACTCTGGTCGTCCATCTTCTCATTACTTCCCTCCATTTTACTAATCATATCCTGGAACATTTGTATACCCTCCTGGCCCCAGATTATACCCGCCATCTCCATAAAACCACTCCTTATAATATCTTTCCTTCTCTAGCATATTCATCCATTCTTAGCAGTATGTTTATCCATTATACTATCGATATCACCCTTAATATCACTATTCATTCCATTAATTGGTGCCATTTCCCCTTGTGCAATGTCAACCGGTGCCATACTAACCGGTGCTTGCGACCGCAACTCCGGACCGCTATCCGATGAAAGGCTCGGGAATTCAGCAGCGGCCGCTGCTATCCGTGCCTGGTTTATTGGTTCGGCTTGCAGTTCCATCCTGGTGGAATGCGCCAATGGTTCTTGGCCTTCTATCAGTTCTGTAATTCCTTGCATCACAAAACAGGCCGATGGTTTACTAAAAAAATGAAAAGAATTAATTTCTTTTCTTAAGAAAATTTAATGAAAAAAATTCACTAAAAAAATAAAAAATTAAACGAAAAAAACTTTCCCTCACTCAATTACACACTTCACCCTCCCTTAGGGCTTTTCAAATCTCGGTGTGGGACCTCCATGTTGGGATTTAAGGGCTTTATGTGACTTTAAGAGAGCCCTATAATCTAAATTGGTCAGGTGTGTATAATGTTAGCACTCTGAATAAATAAAAATAGAACAAAATTTAGAAAAAAACTATTTATTAATAGAAAAAAATAATTCAAATTATAAATATAAAAGAACAAGCGGTTCAAGGGTTAAACCTGCCAGGCACGTTTAATATAATAAATATAAATGAAATAAAAAAATGATATATTTAAATACAATACTATTTAAGAAAATATTGATAAAAGTTATTATGATTGGCAGGGATAAGACCTGTCTGTTCGATATTGAAGTTATATAAAAATATAAGAAAATTAAACAAATGAATCACTTCGATAAGCTATAAAGAAGGATGAAGTTGAGTGAAAGAAAGCAAGCGAAAGATGGCGAAAGTAGAGAGTATTGCGTAGGCGGTCCGTAGGTCTGCTCAAGACTTCAGCTCCTTCTCTACTCCTGCTACTGAATGAATAGATTGTCGCCTCGAGGCTGACTGGCAGCGGACCTGAGATGAGCAACGCTCAGCGCCAGTCTCCAGGCTGCCAACCGTCGAATGCTTTAATCATTTGGAAATATTTGGAAGTACTTGGAAATATTTGGAAGTATTTGGAAATATTTGTAAGTGCTTGGAAATATTTGTAAGTACTTGGAAATAGTTGGAAGTACTTGGAAATATTTGGGTACTTGGGAATATTTGGAAGTACGTGGAAATATTTAGAAGTATTTGGAAAATATTTGGAAGTACTTGGAAATATTTGGAATTACTTGGAAATATTTGGAAGTACAAGTGGAAGTAGGTGTACAGCATATTAGGTCGCGGTTCACCCCTCGATTTGAATCAAGCGGATTTTTGTAATTCGATTTGCTCAGTTTGTTGAATATATTGTAGTATAATTATTAAAAGCGGTGAATATCAAAAGAGAAGTCTTAGAAATAAATGATGAAGTGATGAATTAATTATCACCCGATTGATATATAATTTAACTGTGTTAAGAGGGTGTTCGCAAATTGAAGGCTTTGTTCAATTTGCACACGAAATTCTAATCAGCCTTAACGGAAATGAAACATCAGCGTTCAATCAGGAAACTCCTACGGAAGCTTGAAACGTGAATCTTGAAAATGCCATGTTGTTAAAAGTAAATAAGAGGAAAATTATTTAATATTTTATCTTATAAGTAAAGTGAAAATTTCTCTCTTTTAAAGCGATTTCTAATTTCCTTTATAAATAATTTTTTTTTAACTTTTAAGAACTTTTTGAATATCTACAAATTAGAGATAAAAGTGAAAATCTTTCTAAGACGTGACAAACGATCTATGCAAATTTTGACAATTTGAGATTTTTACGTCTGAGTATTATTTGGAATTACAATAAACTCTTAAAAATGCATATTTTGATTTAATCATTTAATAAATAAAGTACCTGGCCACCGAGCGATGCTCGGTAACTTTTTGCTTCATTTAAAAGCAATATATTAATCCCCGCCCCCGGGCCAAACCACTTCACCCCCACCATTACACCCCCCCAAACTACTTCCCTCGCCCCCCACACCCCTTCACTCCTACATCCTCCACATCTACTCCTCGTCATCTCCAACCCGCCCCCGCCCCCTCACCCAATTTTTGCATTTCTAGCCTTGCAGTGGCCCACAGATTGCGTGTATATAGATATAGGTATATAAATAAATACCATATAATTTGTTTTTAATTAAATAACAATTTTTGAGTTTATCAATTAAATTGCCAAATTCTAAAATATGTGTGGGATTTAAAACTTGAATTTTAATCAATTAAATTATTTTTTTTGGAATTTTTATTGAACCAATTATTTTACATGAATTAATGTATATATTGTATTTGAGCTTCGACTTCGGAGATTACTTCCCCACCATCAACTGTCCTTGATCTTCTTGAGCTTGCCAACATCTTGTTAGTCCTTGTTTTTAATAAGAGGAAAAAAACGAATTAAATAAAAGACCTCTTGTGAACCGCTACCTAATATCTTGTACACCTACTTCCATTTCCACTTTCATTTCCAAGTAGAAAACAATAGATCAAGGGGCATTATCATAATTCCAAAATAATTCCAAAGACGTGTACACCTAATTCCAATCGCGGTTCACACCTCGGCCTCAAGTAAAAAAGTAAAAATAATGAAAACAACAAAAAAAGAACAAAAAAATTGCATATCTATTAAAATTGCCATAGGTAATAACATACCTAATTAAAAAAATTAAGAATAGTTTTTTGTTAGAAAAAATTCGAATTATAAAGAGCGAAGTGGTCTAGTTCGAATTATAGAACGTACTCTCCCCCTCTTTTTTTACGAAAAGGATTTCTAATTATCGAGCGTATTAAAAATACACAGCATTTTTTCGATTTTTAACAGCTGAAGAGTTCGAATTATTGAGAGTCAACTGTATACAGGGTGCATAGGAAAGTCCCTTTAACCTGAAAATACTTGCGAACGGAGAGTGCTACAGTCAAGCAAGTGAGGTAACGGTATGGTAAAGCGACTATGCCCGACCTAATGCAAACGAAACCAGCGCCCCCTAGTGGCGAAATGTGGAAGTTAACCATTGCAAATCGAAAACGAAAAGAGATAGAGCAAAATTTCCAATTAGAAAGTTTTAGAGCATCAAACAATTAGTACGAAACGATATGTGGTTTAGACGGAAAGGACAAATTACTGCCTGTATCCAAAAATGTCCGTAATCTAAGCGCGACTGTTCTACTCTACATATTTACATTTCGGAAATGTAGCAGTGTGCAAATGCAGTTTGTGACTTTGTACTGTACTGTAATGTCTGAAAACTTTAATTTCCAATGCATTTAAAATTTTAGTTTAAAGGGTGTTGGCGCTCGTTTGATTACAAACAACATTGGATACAGGCAGTAATTTATCCTTTCCATGTAAACCAAATATCGTTTTGTACTAATTAATTGATGCTCTAAAACTTTCTAATTGGAAATTTTGCTCTATCTCTTTTCGTTTTCGATTTGCAATGGCTAACTTCCACATTTCGTCACTAGGGGCGCTGGTGTCGTTTGCATTAGGTCGGGCATAGTCGCTTACTATACCGTTACCTCACATGCGTGGCTGCAGCACTCTTTCGTTCGCAAGTATTTTCAGGTTAAAGAGACTTTTCCTATGCACCCTGTATATATTTCTATAGAATTGGTTTCTCAAAAACGATTACTACGATTTTGATAAAAATAACCTTTTTAATTGCGATCCAAATTTGAAAAATATCATGTCGCGACCCCAAAAAAGGCAATTTTTTTAGATCATACATACCTACAATATTTTTGCATTTTACAATGATGTCCTTTTTGAACTCACATATAAAAAAACTTAGAAAATAAGAATTAAAGGTACTTTTCGATCCAAGGAAAATTTAATGAAAAAGCACGTGTTTTTAATAATTTTACCTTTAATAGTAGGTTTTGAATTAATCAAAATAAATTTTTAAACTTATTAAAAATATTTGGTTAACGACTCATCTTCAGCTAACTTGAATTTGATGGGTTTTTTCTTAATCAAACTAATTTAATTATAATTATCAAGTGGGTGTATCAAGATAAATTTATAATAACTTTTTTCAATTTTCTTTTAATAATTAAGTGTTTTTTTTTTTTTAATTTTAAACCCCAATAAGAGTTCATTAGAAATATTATTATATATTAAAATTAACCAAGGACTTGATATGATTAAAGAGTAGCTACTTGAATGAGTCTGCAAAAACAGATTAATCGTTAGGGGTGGAAGATCGTTATCCTCCGGCGTCAAAAATAATATCATCAACAGGAACGGATGATCTGATAATATAATTAAGAATGTCGAAAGCCAAGGTCTCGTTAATTGAAGACTTGAGGGCTTAGCTACGCCTGACGGAAGTTAACGAGATCGGCTTTGGAACTTCCTGTCCAGTAACGCCATTGTAGTAGTATAGGTGTGAAAAGTGTGGGCGTAAAATATTGTCCGTACGTGGGTAAAAAGTTAAATTTCTTTAAGGTAGATTCCAGTATATAAATTAAATAGAAGAAAGCTAACAGGCTGAATTATTTCGTGTTTGACTTTTTCAATCTTATAATTGCCAATTTACTTGAAGATCATTTCTTGGATACTCTCATTCAATTAAACCACTCGTTTGTTATCTAATTCATTTATAAATAATATTACCCGACCCTAACGACAAGTAATTCAATTATTATATGTATTGTTTTCATTGTTAAATAAATATTTAATGTAAATATGTACAAATTACAACTGTATTAGTGTAGTATTATACAGGGTGGGCCATAAAGATCTACCACATTTTGAAGAGGTATAAGAAATGAAAAAAATTAACTAGAAAAAAACTTAATATATTTCGAAAAGAACATAAAATATATATTTTTTGAATGTGTTTTAAACATTATCAGACAAAAAAATGGGGGAGGGGTCAAAAATAAAAATTCTAGCCCTTTTGACCAAACTCAACCAAATTTTGTATACATATTCTGTGAAACCCCCCAGAAGGCTAGAAATACAAAAACTAACCACCCAAAATGGGGAGGGTCAAAAATGAAAATTCAAGCCCATTTGACAAACTCTAGCAAATTTTGTATACATATTATGTGGCTGTGGGCCCCCAGAAAGCTAGAAATACAAAAACTAACCACCCAAAATGGGAGGAGGGTCAAAAATGAAAATTCTAGTTCTTTGACCAAATTCAACCAAATTTTATATATTCTGGGACCCCAAAGGCTAGAAATGCAAAACTAACCTGCCAAAATGGGGAGGAGGTTCAACAATGAAAATTCTAGCCCTTTCGAACAAACTCAACCAAATTTTGTATACATATTCTGTGAAACCCCCCCAAAAGGCTAGAAATATAAAAACTAACCACCCAAAATGTGGGGAGGGTCAAAAATGAAAATTCTAGCCCTTTTGGCCAAACTCAACCAAATTTTGTATACACATTCGTTGAACCCCCAGAAGGCTGGAAATATAAAAACTAATCAAATTTTGTATACATAGTTTGGTCGAAAAGGCTAGAATTTTCATTTTTGACCTTCCCCCTTTTTTGTATGATAATGTTTAAAACACATTAAAAAAATATATTTTATGTTCTTTTCAAAAATATATTCAGTTTTTTTCTAGTTAAATTTTTTATACCTCTTCAAAATGTGGTAGATCTTTATGCCCCAACCAAATTAAATATTTAACTTTGTGACTGGTTATTGGGTATTTGGACTTGAAATAAATTAGAAGTTAAATTTTCAAAATGTTGCTACGTTTCGCGGTATATTTTTCTGCTTCGTCAGGCAATTTTTAAACTTAACCTCCTCGTAATAAATAAAAATACGTATAGTTATTAACGAGGAAGTTAAGTTACCCAATAACCAGCTACAAAGAAAAATATTCACATTGGACGATAACAACACCAATAATATTATGTAATTAAATATAATATAACTTCTTCAATTATGAATATAATATATTATAAATACATCGGCTTAAAATCTCAAAACAATCATTCAAAAAATGTTTTCTGCATTTATGAATTAGAAAAAATATTAATTCTTAAAAAATCACTTTTTAAGCCTCTTTAAAAAGAGACATTGCTACAAAGGGGGACCCTTTGCTTGAGAATTTATAGAAATAAAATATATTAATTTTCAAAAAAATTAAACGTATTTTAAATAGTAGGTTTATATAGATTAAATGAGTATAATTTCGATGGAATATCTCAAAAAAATCACTTTTTTAAACCTCTCTAAAAATTGACATTGATTCAAAGGGGGGACACTTATCAACTTGATTGAGAATTTATAGAAAAAAATATATTAATTTTCAAAAAATTAAACCCATTTTAAAAGTAGATTTTAAATAGATTTAAATGATTATAATTTCGATGGAATATCTCGAAAAAAAATCACTTTTTTAAGCCTCTCTAAAATGCGGATTTAAATGAGTATAATTTTAAATGTGTACTTACATTTCTCGGTTAAGATGAACGGTTGTAGAGATGGCTTAATAGATTCAACCAGCAGATGATTTGTAGACCTGAAAAATAAAATTTAATTGAATTTATTGATAACACAAGTATTTTAGCACAAGATTGAAGTTTCTTTGACAGTTCATTCTTAATTAGTGTGTGTATTAGAATATCGACAAGATTGAAAATTATTTATTTCACATTCCAGACATTTTTCACTATAATGAGGGAGGTAATTGGAAATTTTGGCTTTAATTCAATTCTAGGCATGGGCTTATCGAGTAATGCCCATAGTTTTTGCATAATTTACATAAGAATAGAGGCAATTACATTTAGACCAAATGAATATTCATTTCTATTAAACAGAAGTATTTCTGTGAATAAATAATTAATGAAAATCCCAAGCATTCATAATTAATAAAATATTCAAGGAATTTACTAAATAGTAATATTATATAATATAATTAAAACATATTTTAAATGAACTCGAAAACATGTTTGGACCAATTTGCCATTGTGAATAACAACACTAATACTCGTATTAATATTATACTAATATTAATATATAAATTTATATAAAAGGGGTGGGAACTTTTTAAGACTCAGTATGCTCTGTGTAAATTTGAGGGATTCAGGTATTTTCTGAAAACTATTTGAGTCAGAAATTCCGGATAAAGATAAAACAAAAATAAGTGATGCCAAATTTCAACTCATCAATCAATTACAACAATTCATGAGCTTCTCATACTAGATTGTTTTCAATTTTTAACAATCTGAAAAGCTAGAAACTCCAAAATACAATATCCTCCAGTAAAATTGTCTTTTTACCTGGGAAAGTTTTGGGGTAGTTTTGATTTCTTCCTTTCTATATGTTTTTTGGTGTGCTGAATCCGAATCTGAGGTTTGCTAACAAAATTTCCTAACGGAACATTGGGAGTAATTCACTAATTGACAGCCTTTAATAATAAATTTTAATTTTGGAGTGAAAAAAGTGAGTTTTTGCGGAGATAATTAAAATACGCCAATTTTCATCTAGCCCTTGAGCCCGAACAGTTGGTCGGAGAAAAAAACCTAAATGATAAAATTTGTAGCAAATTTTATGTATAATTTCATTTTGTGTAGAAAGATTATTTACGAAAAGTTAATAGTTTTCGAGTTATAGGCAAAAAGATTGTTTGCCTTTTTTTGAATTTTTTACAATGTTCCGTCACGAAATTTTGTTAGCAAACCTCAGATTCGGATTCAGCACACCAAAAAACATATAGGATAAAAGAAATCAAAACCATAGAGTAAGGCTTCCATAGATCGAAAAGCGCTCTCTAGCGTCTGCAGGGCGAAAATTCTTAAAAGCTATCTAAAGATTATAGAACTTTCAAAGCCTTTGTCATAGTTAAAAGATACATACCATTTGTGTTATAAATATATATAAGCGCATTTTTTATTCTTGATAAAATATTTCGAATCACCCATTACCTGTTTGTGACGTCACCAAAATTTGCCCGGAAGAGAGGTTCCCGCCCAATGTTCTCGCCCTGGTCTCACCAGAGAGCTCTGTAACTCGTACACGCTAAAATACATTGGCTCCTTATGGACCCTTCCACTCTATGATCAAAACTACCCCAAAATTTTCCAACTAGCGGCCCTTTTGTAGCACAATTTAACTGAACTAATCTGTCCAATTCTGTTTTGTGAAATTTCAAACCCTTTAGCACGAGAATGAACTTTTCTACGATCTTTTCTGTCCTAGAGTTATCTTGGGTATCTAAATCCAGAAAGAGAATGACATAACAGATATATTTATTAATCTCTTTAATGTCCAAAAAAGTAACATTGTCGAGTTGCATAAATCGCAGTCGCTCTCTATTTATTAATGGTGTTTTTACAAATTCTCTTAGAGGAGATATTCTGATTGTTTAACTTAATTATGTCCACAAAAACTAAACAAACCCTTAATTTAAACAATAGTTTAATTTGTTCAAATTAAAGCTAGCTGATGCGAAAATAACCCAAGGATGGATACATTATTTGCACTACAGAGACGAAAGAGAATAAATAAATAAATTGTCTGATCATTAACATATACATACACTAAGTAGTTTCAAATGGTAATGCTATTTTTAGCTTCAATCGGGAAAGTAATTGGTTTTTAAGCTAACAATATTCGTTTAAGGTAGTTGTTTCCCATATTATGGGTTTTCTTGAAATTTTTTTGAAATTTAGACCGAATATTATTTAAATACTTCTGTATCGATTGGTGGCAAAATGAAATTTATGAAAAATATAGTTACCGAGATATTAAATTCCAAAGATAGAGTTTTTCAGACTATTATACATTGCACTATACGAGATATCGGAAAGTTTACATACATATTTAATTATACTAGGTGTACCGGAAAGTCATTACCGGTTTTTTCGAAAAAAAACTACGCAATTTTTAAGAAAATGGAAAATTTATTTATTCAAAGTATTGGCCATTTGATTCTATACATCTTGCCCATCTTTCTGGCAATTTATGGATGCCATCCCAAAAAAACTGTTTGTCCTTTGAGCAAAACCATTCATCGAGCCATTTTCTAACTTCTTCGAAATTGGCGAAGTGCTGCTCTGCAAGCGCGTGTCCCATCGATGCGAAAAGTTGATAGTCGGACGGGGCAAGGTCTGGAGAGTACGGCGGGTGCGATAATATGTCCCACCCAAGTGCTTTCAACGCTTCCTTGACCGGTTTTGCTTTTATGAGACGGCGCGTTATCGTGTTGTAAAATCACTTTACCGTGTCTTCGGGCCTATTCTGGACGTTTTCGATCAATGCATGGTTCAAACTGATCATTTGTTGTCGGTGTATTGTTTTTTCAATTGTTTTTGAGTTTGGGTTGGGTCTTCATCCAATAACTCCTGTAGTTTCGCATCTTCAAACTTTTTTGGTCTACCAGAACGTTCTTTATCTTGCACATCGAAATCACCACTTTTGAATTTTCGAAACCACACCTCACATGTTTTTAAGGTTAAAGCATGCTCACCGTAAGTTTCTACCAGCAAACGATGACTTTCAGCGGCTTTTTTCTTTTGATTAAATAAGAAAAGTAATGCGTGCCGCAAATGCACGTTTTCAGGCATGAAACTTGACATTTTCAAAGAGGTATAAATCTATGAAGGTGTTACTTTCGCAAAATATAACATGTATAGCTTTGAAGCTTGATGTCAGTAGAATAAAATGCTTATGTGTCAAATCATAACATTGCATACTTAAGCCTAGCGACATCTGTTGGAAAAACCAGTAATGACTTTCCGGTACACTTGGTAATTAAGAAACCTTTTTACAATTGTTATAAAAAACTAAACCAACATTAAACAATAACTAATACATATTTTAAGACAATTTTGATTTATAGTTACAACACAGTTTCTGAGAAAATAATGAAGAAATAATTAAAAATGTATAATGACACATTTACATTAAAAACAAGCTGGCAACAACGCATTTATTTAACCTAAAAAGTGGGTTAACTTTAGTACTTTTTGACCATTTTTCGCCTCAGCCATTGTCGCAACAGTTTTCAATCGCTTATTAAAAACTTTTGTTATATAAATCTTCCTTTATAATGTATTTTATCTGACATTTCTATGATAAAATATATACAAGCTCAGACAGTGTTGCCAGATTTGTCAAACGAGAGCGGGATTGGCTAGAATCGGTACAAAAACAGCAAAAAAGTTTTGGGCTTATAAATTATGAATCCTTATTGTCTGTACTATATACTCTAGCATTAACTTTTTTCTACTATTGTCGCGATACAACTACCTTAATATTTAAAATTAAATCATTTTGTTTTAACAAAGATATTTATACCATATTTTCAAATTGTTGAAAAAGAAAAGCAACGAGTAAAAAAATACAGGATGCTGAAAGGCAAGTTTTCCAAGAATGTCGAGTAAAACAAGTAAAAAAGATAATGGGGTTGAAAAGAGAAAGAGAAAGATATTTGACCAGGTGCAAAAAACAACACATATGGCTTGGTTACATAACTAGAATAGACGATGGCCGTTACCCGGAAAAAGTACTGAAGTGGGAAAAACTCCAGAAACACATAAAAAAGTGAAACAACCTCACCAAATGAAAATGGAAACGGAGAAGTAGAAATTACGGGTTAAATAAGTAAAATAAGTAAGTAATAAAATTGGAAAAGTAATAAGACCAGCCTTAGAATAAAGATCCTGTTTTCTTTTAAGGATTTCATATGCAGTTCGATGAATATTTATAATTAGTAAAAGGTATTAGTATCTAAAATTTTATATTATTAAATGAAAAATTCTTATTCTTATATATATGTTGCAGTAAAAGCCCGTTTTTTATAAGAACGGGTTCTCACTAATTAAAACGCGTTTCAATGAATACCTTTGTGGCAACTAGAGTTTACTGATGTTGGTTGAGTTTGGTTCAAAGGTCTAGAATATTCATTTTTGACCTTCCGCCTCATTTTGGGTGTTTATTTTCAAAAAAATTTATACGAAAATATCAAAAATTAGAAGCAAAGTTCTAAAGAATGTAATTTTTGACATTTTCGTTGAAAAAATTTTGAAAATAAACTCCCAAAAAATGAAGATTCTAAACCTTTGAACCAAACTGAACCAACATAAATAAACTCTAGTTGCCACATAGGTATTCGGTGAAACGGGTTTTAACTAGTAAGAACCCGTTCTTATTAAAAAACGGGTTTTTAGTAAAAATGTCAAAAATCAGAAGAAAAGTTGTAGAGGATATAATTTTTGACATTTTTGTTTAAAAATTTTGAAAATAAACACACGAAATGAGGAGGAAGGTCGAAAATGAATATTCTAGAGCTTTGAACCAAACTCAACCAACATCAGTAAACTCTACTTGTTATAAAGGTATTCAGCGAAACGCGTTTTAACTAGTAAGAACGCGTTCTTACTAAAAAACGGGTTTTTAGTAAAAATGTCAAAAATTAGAATAAAAGTTGTAGAGGATGTAATTTTTGACATTTTGTTTAAAAAATTTTTGAAAATAAACACGAAATGAGGCGGAAGGTCAAAAATGAATATTCTAGACCTTTGAACCAAACTCATCCAACATCAGTAAACTCTAATTGCTATAAAGGAATTCAGCAAAACGCGTTTTTACTGCAACATATACCTAAATATATAATCGGTTTCTCGAAAACTGCTCTACCGATTTCGATGAAAATCACGCACTAGGCGTTTTTTGGGTCGATAAATCGATCTTACAGGGTCTCTTCGAGTAATTTTAATTTGATTGTTTTTTTTAGTATTTAAAGTAATTATTTACAGGCAAAGGAACTTGAGAAGTGGGGCTAAGTTTAGGCACTTGAAAAAGTTTTCTTTTTACTTTTGTATTCACACAGACAATGGGTTGGTCAGGTCATTTTTTCAAAGAGGTATTTTGAGCTGATTTTTAACATATTTTGTTTTTCCTAAGCGTTAGCATTATTAATAAACGTTTTATAATTGTTTTTATCAAAGCCCTTATTCATTTAATAGAATAAAAAATAATCAAGAATTTATTTAAAAACATATTTTATATAAGCCGGTCTCAATTTTGTGAAATATTTTGATAAATTTTATCATTAAACTAATTATTAAGTTGTTGAAAAAGTGAATCATGCAGTTGAATCAAAACAAAACAATTGGTTGTTCAAATAAACTATTTTTTTTCTCATTGTGCTTAAGGATGTTCTGGAGGTATATCAAACTGTAGACAGGATTTTGGAAATTTACAAAATATTATTTTTACCATGTTGAAGCTACCATAAAAATTTGGAATCCATTCACTACACCTTTTAATAATTAAGACAGTTTAAAGTTCGCAAATTTTAACATGTATTCTTATAGGATGTTGATAAAATTTGTATTCAAATTTTATTTACTTAAATACTGAGAAAACATAACCGAAAAATTCAATTTTTATTTTTCATACGTAATTAATTTTATCTTCTATTCGAAATTTCTTAAAAATTTTAAAGTCTTTGAATCATGGGAAAAAAATTTCAGTCAGGTGAACTTTTCGAATACCAACATCATTTTTACATTATCATACAGGGTATGGTCAAGTATTGTAATCGTGCAGTTTTTTTTATTCCTCCTCAAAACGGGGCCATTACTTTTGCCCCACCCTGTATATAACATAAAGTGTACGTATCTATGACAAAGGCTTTGAATGTTCTATGGTCTTTGGATAGCTCTTAAGAACTAAGAGTTTTCGCCCTGCAGTCGCTAGAGAGCGCTTTTTCGATATACGGTATCCTTCCACTCGATATTACTCTATGACTAGTACTTTCGACCTTTAATTTCAGGGGGGGGGGGGGAACAAACATAAATTTCAAGTTTGTGTTTTATTTATTTTTCGAATTATAATGTTGTGTTAGACAGTGTAGCGATACTAGTTAGGTACCGTATTAATTTTAAACAAAACCCTGAAAATGAGATTAAACAAATATCTCTTTTATTTGCCCCGTCCTAATGGCTAATAATAATTTGAGCATGGCTATTTATGATATAATTTTCTCTCTTTTTCCCCATCAGTTTTATATAATAAAATGACAAGCATTGTCTATTGATTTTTGATTTTCGATTAAATAACAAAAATGTTTCGGCGTATGATTAAGTGCCTTGAGCGGCTGGGTCCTATTCATTTGACTAATAAATGAAATCTGGGTAAAAATAATAATTTAATCTAATCGAAGGTAGAAATATTCCATCAGAGGTTATTTATTCATAAATACCAAGCAGAAAGAGAGAGGGGCTTTTGTATTTAACAAAACGAATGGAAAACGTGCACAGGACAAATCGAATGTAAATAATCATTGGTAATAATTACGGGGGAAAAGATAAAACTTTTTTGAATATATATAAGTTCATCAATCGACAGGATATTGTGTAAATCATTATTTATTGTTTGAGAAAAATGTATTATCATAGATTATACTTGAATAAATGGAAGGTTCATAGCATAAGCAAGGGCTTTTCAATCATTTGTTATGTAATTGAAAAGTTTTTGTGTTGCCGAGAGTAGCAGAGTTGTTGATTCACAAAGAGAAACAAAGAGGTTGTCCTCTGCTTGATGCAAATAAACATACACACATATATATCGAGATGATATATCTGTATATATATATTATTTATTTGTTTGAGACTATAGTTTCGAAGACTTGGTCTTCATCTTTTTTAATTATAAATGTTGTTTTTCATGGAGTCAATATCGACCAATGTCACATAAACACGCAGCCTTTCAATCGTTTCAAATTGAATCGTTAGAAATTTTGAAATCATTCAATAAAAATTCAAAACTTTGTTTGAACAGCCAAATTGAATTATCAAATAGCAATTTGCTTAAGATGTTTGCTAACAAAAGATAAAAGAAAAAAGAAAAACAAACCCCCTTCCATTGTCAGCCTATCTCTTTGTAAAACAAGGAGAAAGAGAAACATATGGTTATATTTAAATGTGAACCAAAAGAATGTCTTTAATTCTAAGCTGCCAACCAGCAAAAGAACATCACATTTTCAATATCCATACGATATTGACTACATGAAAAACAACATTTATAATTAAATAAAGTAAAAAGACTGATGATGAAGACCAAGTCTTCGAAACTATAGTCTCAAACAAATAAATAATTAATATATATACATATATATCATCTCGATATATATGTGTGTATGTTTATTTGCATCAAGCAGAGGACAACCTCTTTGTTTCTCTATGTCATTTGTTATGTAATCAGCTTGCTATTACAACAAAATGAATTTACCTACATTCAATCGGGTATTACAAACCAAGCGAAATAACAGATAGAATATTTCTAAATAATAATATAGGACCAATCTGAAGGTACCCCCTTTCCAATAAAAAAAGTCATCGAAATCGGTCCGCATGGCAAAGAGAAATCGACGAACATCTTAAAAAAAGATTCCGATGAATTAATAACCTCCTCTTTTTTTGAACTCGGTTAAAAAGATTGATGATTAAGTTCAAACTTACGAAACTATCGTCTCTAACAAATAAATAATTATTTATATATACAGTAAAACCTTTCAAACCCGAACCCCGGAAATCCGAAATCCCGGAAAATCCGAACGAGTTTTTTTGGACAAATTTAAGTTTGGGTAGGTGTTTTCTCGAACTCGAGGCTAGGCCAAAGCTTCTTCCAAGATCTCCGCAGTAAGGTCACACTTGTATTTTGCCACGATTGTGCAACACAGTAAATAATGTCATTTTTGTAACTTTCTTCAGCTTCTCAAGGAAAGAAAGAGAACCATTTTCTTCAATAAGATATCCAAACAACCAGCTTTCGGCTAATCCGAACAAATTGAAATCCAAACAGGCTACAGTCCCAATTAGTTCGGATTTGAGGGGTTTCACTGTATACCTATATTTTCAAATCGTGAAAGTAAATTTGTTGTTTTAATTTATTTAACTTTACCGTTTTTATTTTCAGCATATGATGCTAATTTTGCAACTTTGAACCCCCCCTCCCCCAGAAATTTCAATGAATGCACTCACTTTGCGTCTCAATTTTTCAAAGTTCTTAAAATTCCATTGATAAAGGGAGAAATTCTCCAGAAACGTTTGGATTTTAAATAAACGTTTCAAGATCGTTTTTTATAAAAGATTTGAATTTATTTATATTTTTGGAGAGGCCTATGCCCTAAGGCAGTGGTCTCCAAAGTTTTTTGACCGCGTACCCTTATGACGAAAATAATCATAAATTGTACTTCCCCCATGTGTGTGTGTGTGTGTGTGTGTGGTGTGTGTGTGTACAAAAATGATTCTTTTTTTTTCAGAAAATGAACGGAAAAAATGCTAAATATCAAGTCATGTTTTTTTTTATTTATTTATTTTAAATGAAACAATATATGGTATATATCTAAATGCAATTGATGAATTACAAGACGACATAAAGTATTTTGAAGAGAAATCTTTCCCCTAGAATTTTCTGCGTACCCCACTTTGGAGATCACTGCCCTAAGGGCATGATTCCATCAAATTAAATGTAAAAAAATAATAATAATAATTGCAATCAAAAAGGCTTTAAATAAACAAATAAAAATTTATTTGCATCAAGCAGAGGACAACCTCATTGATTTCTCCTTATGAAATAATATTTTCATTATTTTTCCTTTTTTTTTTTTTTTTTTTTCTTAAAATAAATAAATGTAAAAATTTAATCTTTTCGGATAAGAGGATGATTTTTCACTTTTTCTTCTAATCAAAGCTTAGTGTCTCTTCATCTAGTAAAAAGTTTTGAACTGTAGTTTGTACCCGTGGCTGAGCATCTTGTTATCCCTGGCTGAGCATCCCCCTCTGCCTCTCTCCCCCTCGGGGGGGGGGGATTCCCAAGCCCAGACGCCCACTTAACCGATTCCTACAATCCTTTAAAACCCGCCCTCGGTAAATACCTTCGTCTTGAAATTTCACCCTTGAATATTCCGTGCAGAATGCGAGAATCAAGGCTCAATCTGGCTCCCCATTGGCAAATAAATGTTACTCTCGACCGGGCCAATGGAATTATTGATTCATTTTATTACATTAATATCTATCAATATTAAGTTTAGCTATCAAGTATCTACGCTGAACATTTTAATTAGAGTACATTAATATTAAATATATTCATTATAAAATTCTTCCAGAACTTAAGTGACTCAATTTTTAAATTGAAAGGTATTTTTTAGACACAAACTAATAAAAGACAATAATTTTATTTAATTATTATTATTTATTTGATTAATTCACTAAATAAGAAGTTATCAAATTTCTCAAATAGAATTTATTATCTGAATAAATGTAAAGAATACAATTACTTTCCAAACCATATAAACCAGAGGTCGGGGAACTTTTTTAGCCATTACCCCAAAATATTTTTGCGTAGGTCGCTGTTAACCCTACATTCTAAAAAGCAAATAAACTGCAACGGATCGTTGCTAAACTTTATCCAAATTCATTTGAAATATTAATATGTTTATTCCTTTATTATTAATCAGATATCGACTTGCTATTTGCAGTTCATGTTGACTTTAAGTAAAAAATAATGATCGATTCTCATTTAATAGTCGAAGAATAACCATTCTACATTGAATTTTGACGTTTCGGTTATTATTGGTAACCATTGCTGAAGACATGGAGGAATCGAGTTACAATCAAAAGTAGTGATCGATTCTCATCTAATTCTTGAGGAATAACAATTCTACATTAGGTTTTTGACGCTTCGATTATTATTGGTAACCATTGCTGAAGACATGGAGGAAACGGAATAAAACTGATAACGTGGAAAGAATCGACTTAAAATCAAAAGACTAAATTCATTTATGGTAAACAACTCAAGCCATCCATCCATCCCCACGCACTTCCAAAAAAAATGGCACATTTTGGCCTCTCGACGAGATCCCTGGTAATTTTTGGCAAAACCGTCACGTGCTAAAATTCAACCTAATTGAATACTACAATTTGTGACCTTAATTGAGTCCATGGGTTCCGTAGTCTTTACCTGAGGACCCTTTGAAGTCCCGCTTGGCGCGAGAGCGATTACAATACTTTACCCATGCTTTTCATTGGATAAAGTAAAAAAAGCAAGGTAAATGTATATTATTTATTATTTATTGAATTAATTGGAATTTACATGAAAACTAAACCTACCCGCAAACCTAACCACATGAAAGATGTTAACCTTTCATTCAGAAATTAATTCCTGTGAATACATTGTATTAGACTGATAAAGAGGGCAAAGCCCTCGAAACTATAGTCTCGTTATAAATAAATAAAATTTATAATTCCAGGAGAAGACACACTTTTATTGTCTCCTTCAAACTATCTGTAAGTAATTGAAAGTTTTTTTGCCGAGAGTAGCAGAATTTTTATATATTGAAGGAGACAATAAAATAGTGTGTCTTCTGCTGGAATTATACATTTTATTTATTTATAACGAGATAATCTGTGAATCCATTGTAATAGACTGATGAAGAGGGCAATAAAGCCCTCGAAACTATAGTCTCAGTATAAATAAATAAAATTTATAATTCCAGCAGAAGACACACTCTTTTATTGTCACCTTCAATATCTGTAAGTAAATAAAAATTGTAAACATTAACATAATTCAAACGCTTTTACGTTTTGAGAAAATGACGTTGTTTCATTTTCGCTAAAATGACTTCAAAATTGAACTTTTTGACGTGAGCGCAATTTGAATACAGTCCTCGGCTATCAAAGTAAAAATACTATAATAGTTTATAAAATGGAAAATTTAAAAAAATGTCGTTATTACCCCCGAATAGATTTCATTGTTACCCTATTTGGGAATTTACGGTTCTCCGACCGCTGATATAAACGATTTATTCAAAAACGAAATTGTATTTATGAATTCCAACTTCTGTAATTGTTCTATTATGTAATTGTTTTAAAAAAAATTGACGAAATGTTTCATTTTTCAAATTTTAGTACTACTGAAGTTAGTCAACCAATGGTGACCGAAACTGTTTAGTGAATTAATAAAATAATTAATAATAATTAAATAAAATTATTGTCTTGTATTAGTTTGTGACTAAAAAAACCTTTCAATTTAAAAATAATTTAAATATATTATAATTAAGTAATGGAGAGGATTCGCAATGGGTAGCCTCTGCTGAATAAAATATATTATGTCAAAAAATATCAAAATAAATTCTTGATTATTTTATTTTATTAAATTAAATAAAACTTAAAACTTAAGTTTTTGCATTTTTAGTCTTCTGGGAGCCCAATGAGTATGTATACTAAATTTGGTTGAGTTTGGTACAAAGGTCTAGATTTTTATTTTTTGACCCTACACCCCTAAATGATTATAAATTATTATTTTCTTAAATATTAAATATGAGAAGGATTAGGAATATGATAAAGTCATGTGGATGGTCACATCGATTTTTTTTCCTATATATGTATGTTATACTTATAGGAACAAATTCAATAATATAATTTAAAATTACTATATCTAAATGATATTTTAGACAATTTGAGTTTTCCCCAAAAACATGGCAAATTTCATTTCTTAAATCAAATAAATTAACACCCAACAGACGTATAAACCAGAGGTCGGGGAACTTTTTTAGCCATTACCCCAAAATTTTTTTGCGTATGTCGCTGTTACCCCTACATTCTGAAAAGCAAGATAAATATATATTATTTATTGAATTAATTGAAATTTACATGAAAACTATATGTAAGTAAATAAAAATTGTAAACGTTAACATAATTCAAACCCTTTTACGTTTTAGAAAAATGATGATGTTTCATTTTCGCTAAAATGACTTCAAAATTTAGACTTTTTGACGTGTGCCCAATTTGAATACAGTCCTCGGCTATCAAAGTATATATAATATGCGAAGTTCTACGGTGTTTGTCGCTTTTCGCATCTCAACCGCCAATATTCTCTGTCCTGCCAGTCTTCATCCTTTAGTCCTCTATCCTCCATCGTCTGAAGGATTTCGGCCTTCCAGCTTTTTGGGGGTCTCCCTCTTTTTAGACCTTCAAGGGGGACTCAATTCAGGACCTTCTTTGGCCACCTGTCTTCTCCCATTCGTTGGACATGACCATACCATACTAGTCTCTTTTTTTAATTGGTCATTATTATACCTTGGTCCACCTTCATGATCTCCCGAATCATTTCGTTTCTGATGCGGTCCAGTTTAGAGATTCTTGCACGTCTTCTCTAGAAATCCATTTCCAGGGATAGTAGTCTTCTCAGGTCCTTTTTCCTTAGTCAGCATGTTTCAGAGCCATATGTTGAGATGCTTTGAACCGAGGAGTGAACCGCGACCTAAAATTGTGTACACCTACTTCCACTTCCACTTTCATTTCTAAGTAGAAGACAATAGATGACAATAGATTATCTAATGAATTCCAAAGTAATTCCAAAGACTGTGTACACCTAATTCCAATCGCGGTTCACCCCTCGCTCTTTTGTAGAGTCTGGCCTTTGTGGATCGATTGATGTTTTTGCTCCATAGTAGTGAGTTTAACTGACGAATCGCTCTTTTACCCTGCCCTAGACTATCAAAATAAAAATACATACTATAATAGTTTATAAAATAGAACATTTAAAAAAATGTCCTTGTTTACCCCGATAGTTTCATTGTTACCCCATTTGGGGTAATTTACCCCGGTTCTCCGACCTCTGGTATAGACGATTGGAAATAAATAAATAAATAAACTTTTGGCTACCATTGAAATGAGAATATATAGAACGCTATGCACATAGAAATAAAGGAAATAAATATTCATTGACATTTTCAAAGATTATTTATTTATTAATTGATGATTAATGATTAATTAAATATTTATAAAAAAATGAATAATAAAAAAATATATTTTTCGAAACTTTCCAGAGAGCGCGGTAACCGATTAGGGGTTGGTCTCTGAACTGATTAAGATTGCTTAACTTTTTTGATTGATCTAGAAGTGGCCTAATGCAATTAGCCAAGGAAGGGACGCCGGCTGCGCCCGAAAATTAGCCTATATGAATGTCCTTTCATATGCGGCTGACAAGTCTGGACAGGCACTCCGTATGTTAAGCATAGGCTGATTAGGAATGCATTGCAATGGAATGATATATATAGATATACTGTTAAATAGGAATGAAAATAATTAATAAATTTAAAATTTCCATATATAAAATGAAAGAAATATTAATAAAATCGTATTCTAGAGGATATTAGGACCATCTCGAGTAAAATAATTAACATTTTGATGTAAAATTAATAAATTAATCGGTTGACATTTTGATTCGAATCTTTTTATAAATTTTTTTCTCCGTTATTCGGGCATCAAATCGAATTTGGTTTTATTCAAAATGTGCAGAAAATTTTATTGTTTGAATTAGTTAATTGAATTCCAATATAATTCTTGAATAAATGTTTATGAAGGGCTTGAAAAATCAATTCCCTAGTGGCGATTTCGAAATTTGAATGAATGGTATATATATAGAAGTTCCAAATTTATACTATTAAGACGAAAGTCTAGAGAGGAACCGAGAGGCTCTCTCAATAAGGAAACAAGCCGTTTTGCTACACAGTGATTGAACGGACGTTAGTATATGTTTCTAGGCTGCTTCGCAGCCTAGAAACATATATATATCAAGACTCTTAATAAGAAGATTCTCATAGAATCTTAATCATTATTTTTTTCTTTAATTAATCACAAGATTCTTAAATATTTTTCTACCTAGTCTAAGTATAAAGCACTCTAACAATGACAATCTACAAGAAAAAATGAAAAAAAATAATTTTTGAAATTGTAGTCAATTTTCTTTTAGCAAAGTTAACTTACTAAATGAAAATCGACTAAAATTAATAAAATTAGTTATTTTTCATTTTTTCTTGTAGAGTGTCATTCTTAGATGCATGTCATCAATAGCTGCCTCTATCTTCTTTAAATATTTTTATATTATTAAATATTATCGTAGTTTACCTTACTTCTAATAGATCGTGTTGGTTTTTTAAGGCTCCGATCAAAAGTAAAAAGGAACCCTATTTTAGTATTGATAATTATAATGTACTATATATGTACTATATTGTATATTGTTTATTAGTAGTGTTTTTATTACCTCGTTTAGGATATACTGTTACTCCACGCCTGCAATTGTCCGATCTGAAAACAAACAAAACAAAATCACAATTATAATCAATTTTCTATTCATCTTAGCAAATATATTATAATATATATTTTAAAATATTTTTCTAATTAATATATTAAGTGAATATACATATATCAAAGAGAGTTATTTTTGACGGCGACATTTCTAAACAAGATATATATATCGCTAAACCAGTGCTGGTTGAGGCTATTGGGGTAAGCTGAATCTTCAATCTGAACCAAGAGAATGAAAAAGATATGATCCAGCATCATATCGCAATTAGCCCACATGATGCTTTTTACCAATGATATAAGATGATGCTGGATCACACCTAGATGGATCATATCTTTTTCATTCTCTTGGTTCAGATTTAAGATTCAGCTGACCCCAATAGCCTCAACCAGCAGTAGTCTAGCGATATATATATCTTGTTTAAAATGCCCAGTCGAAAATAACTCGATATATATTCACTTAATATATTGATTAGAAAAATATTTAAAAATTCATTATTTCTCACACAGAAAAATATAAATTCAGATATTATTATTATTTAATAATTGACAAAAAATACCTGCATTCGATTCGCAGGTGAATCGAATGGAGGAAACTTATGATTAATATATATTTTACCCTATAATCTTGTTTTCATAAAAAAAAGATAGTTTTAACTCTTAAAATTTTCTATTTTTTCTACTAATTTCAGGATAACAATAAAAAAAAATAAAACCGACTTCAAAAAAATTAAATGCAACAAATAAAATAATAATAACTTAAAAATAATTTTGTATGGTATTGTATTTTGTATTGTAATTTATTTTGTATTGTATTGTTTATGTACTATATTTGTATTCCATTTTTTATGTTATCAATTCAATTTTAATTGTAAAAATATGTATCTGATGGCTAAAAGGCCAGGGATGAATCAATAAAAAAAAAAACTTAAAAATAAAATAAAATACACTAAAAAGTATAAAATAATTATCTAATTTAGTTACAACTAAACGACGAAATATTAACATGAAATTACTTTTTTGAAGTCGGTGCCAAACAAACTATACCTATAAGCGAGCTTACCCGCCAAACGTACTAAGTAAGATCTGTCGAATGTATATGCTTGGCACCGACTTCATAAAGTAATTTCATGTTAATATTTCGTCGTTTAGTTGTAACTAAATTAGATAATTATTTTATACCTTTTAGTGGATTTTATTTTATTTTTAAGTTATTGTTATTTTATTTGTTGCATTTAATTTTTTGAAATCGGTTTTATTTTTTTATAAAATTATTTTTATTTTTCTCTTTTTAGTGATGTTATTAATAGTGACTTAATATAATACCTTGTATGTATCTCGTAAAAGAAAGCGTCGGACGAATGAATCAGAAAATGATAATAAAATTCAATTCATAAATATAGAAATTCTCTCGAAACGTTTGCGGGTTTTAAATGAATGTTTTGAGATTTTTTATAAAAGATTTTATTTATTATAATTTCGATTATTTGGTCATAAGAATTGGAGATTTACGTTATTTCGTCGTTGATCATATCATCAGAACTTGACCAAATTAATATGGGACCACGCCTAAGGTACCCCTTTCTAATAAAAAAAGAATCATTAAAATCGGTTCATAAACAAAGAAGTTATGCCTGAACAAACATTGCAAAAATGGTCCAATACGAATGAAAAAAAAACGGGACCAATCGGAAGCTAGACTGAACCCAATGAAAAAACATCATCAAAATCGGTTCACAATTGGCGGAGATATGAGGTAACATAGACAAAAAAAATCAGTCGAATAGAGAACCTCCTCTTTTTTTGAAGTCGGTTAATTATTTATATCTATAAGATCGTTCAATTCCTAGCCCTCTAGTTTATCTTAGACTTATTTTATATGACTTTAGCATTAAAGTAAGAAACCTTTAAAAAAAAACTTTGTTGAATCAACATTATAATAAATTCCATTTTCTTCTATATTCTCATGTATGAAAATTTAAGTTTAAGAATTAAAATAAAAAAAAATCGTTTTTTTTCCTTATAGAAAATAACATTATATATTCAAGAGAGAAAGCAAAAGGGTAAAGCGATAAAAAAATAATGAAAAAAAATATGTTTTATATATAGAGAAAAACTCGTTTCACTGTAAGTCTCCTGGAATTATACTTCATAGTTCATATAGATATATATCTAACTTCAAGTTAAAATCAAACAGAAGAAATGTATATAAAAGAAGGGCGGAATAAGGGAAACCGTCTATTTTAAGGGTAAGAGATCAAGTATCCAATGAAATATAAATTACATTTAAATTTTAGATAGGGGTTGATATATAGACAGAGCCCTGGCTGCCCTTTAGGGAAGGCTAAGCAATGAACATTTTTCTTATGACCCATAAAAAAAATGTCTTGAATCAAATTGATTTTATTTTGTTAAAATAAAGATAAAATTTAAAGATTTTATTTCTTTTTCTGCACGCACTATTTAAATAATCACATATGGGGATCACAGAATAGTCTGTAGATGGTGGACCAGGTACTGCGCATGGTGTGAGTGCGGTAAAAAATATTTTTGGATCCACAATGAAATTATAAAAATTATAATTTATAGTCAATTATAAACATAATATATTCACCCCAGACCATTTGAGTGGTGGGACGTGGAACCAGACCACCCATGCCCCACCACTCAAATGGTCTGGGGTGAATATATTATGTTTATAATTGACTATAAATTATAATTTTTATAATTTCATTGTGGGTCAAAAATATTTTTTAACACATATGTATTTTTTACCGCACTCACACCATGCGCAGTACCTGGTCCACCATCTACAGCCAGCCAGACTGGCCATTCCTTGTACAACTATCATAGACGGTACTATTACGCATTATTTCTAGTTGAGTCAAATCCGTAGTCAAAATGTGTCACCAGCTCTTGGACTAGAATTAAAGTGTACCTAGCTTAAATTTCAAATATTTTATTAAATAAATTTTATAATTTTTCTAATTAATATATCAAAGAATAATTGATATACTATATCAATGAGAATTGTTTTTGACCGCGCTTATTTGAAAAAGATATTTATCGTGAGACTGCTGCGGATTACGCTATTGGAGTCTGCGGAGTCTTAAGTCTGGACCAAGAGAGAAAAAGATGTGATCCACTTAGCTACAATCCAACGGCATTTCGTGTATAGACCGCTAGACATTCGGATGGATCACCAAGTGAATTTGAAATCTCAGATGTTATATATAAGACTCCGCAGACTCCAATAGAGTAATCCGCAGTAGTCTCACGATAAATATCTTTTTCAAATAAGTTCGGTCAAAACAATTCTCATTGATATAGTATATCAATTATTCTTTGATATATTAATTAGAAAAATTATAAAATTTATTTAACATCATTATTTCAAGTTAGAAATATATAAGTTTAGATATTATTTTCACTCAATATTTGACAAAATTCCCTACATTTGATTCGCGATTGAATCAAATGTAGAAAACATTCGATTAAATATTTAATGATTATTTTTTCAAAATGTTATTAAATATACATAGTCCAGTCAAATTGTGCTCAAATGGGCCCCTATTGAGAAAGTTTTGGGGTAGTTCTGATTTTTTGCATAAATATATTTTTTGCTGAATCCAAATCTGAGGTTTTCCACCAATATTTTCTGAAGAAACATTGTAGAAAATGCAAAAAGAAGGGAAAACTTCCATTTTTTGGCGATTTTTTGCTTATAACTCGAAAACTATCAACTTTTCGTAAATAACCTTTCTACGCAAAATGAAAGTTCATAAAATTTCCTACAAATTTTATTATTTAGGTTTTTTCTCAGACCAATCGTTCGGGCTCAAACGCAAAATCCAAGTTTTCGACCTTGGCAGGGAAACACACTTTTTTCGATAATTTCCCATTTTGACCATGAAAAAGCACGTTTTCGACAAAGACTACTCTATACATTTTTAAACTAGATTAAATTTTCTACAATTCAAAGTTTCATCTTAAATGGATAAATGATAATGAGGTTGAAGTTTTGAAAAACTGCAATTTTTTGCAAAAAAACGCAATATTTCCTTCATAAAGTGAAAACACTCATCCTAGAAACTTGATTCATATCTCATTCTTTAGGAAATTTTGTTGATTTGATTGTTTACTTGCTTGGACTACTTTTTTTTTATAAAACTTTTAGATTTTCTAGATATCCAGCATTTTCCATGACAGGATGTGATCCGAATCCTCCAGAAGTGTCATGGAAAATGCTGGACATCTGAAAAATCTAAGACTTTTATAAAAAAAGTTGTCCAAGTAAACATTCAAGTCAATAAAATTTCTAGAGAATCAGGTAGGAATCAAGTTTCTAGGATGAGTGGTTTTCATTTTGCGTTTGAGCCCAAACTATTGGTCGAACTGTAGCTCGTAGAAAAAAACCTAAGTGATAAATTTATAGGAAATTTTATGAACTTGCATTTTGAATAGGAAGGTTATTTACGAAAAGTTGATAGTTTTCGAGTTCAAGCGAAAACCCGTCAAAAAAATTCACCTTTGTTTACATTTGCTACAATGTTTCGTCACGAAATTTTGGTTGGAGACCTCAGATTTGGATTCAGCGCCCCAAAAAACATATATATGCAAAAAATCGGAACTACCCCAAAACATTCCTGATTAAAAGACAATTTGACTGGACTAACAACATAAATTAGAATGAATAATAATAATAATAAATTAGAAATTCTGAAAGGAATTACCCTATAGAAAATTTGTTTTGTTGTTATAGCAAGCTAGACACAAATTCGTTCTTATTTGTCATTGATAAGGAATAGGTGAGTAAATTTGTCGAATGTTTTCATAATTTTAATTCAAGTATTTGATTGTAATTGAGCTGGTACAAAAATCACATAAAAATGGTCATTTTACAGCTTTTTCTCAATGGTAATTTTTTAAAAATAAATTATATCTAATTCCTTCTTTAAAAATCTTAACAGAGATACCGTATACTTGACCCCGCATAATTCGATCCACCCCAAAATGATCATGTGATTAAAAGTTTAACGATTTTTGATTTGTAAGAATGAGAATACATATACACAACGAAAGATATGGTTTATTTGGATCAAGCAGATGACAACCTCATTCATTTCTCTTTATGAATCAACAACTCTCTCCTCTCGGCAAAACAAATTAGAAAAGCGTTCCGTATTTTCTTTCATTTCGGGAAGTAAAAGTATGAATAATGAATATGCAGAATTTATTGAATTAATGAACTCTCATCAATTTACTCCAGAACTTTAAAATATAATATATTTTTTATTGTTAAAGGATAAATAAATTGAATTGCTTCTTTCCAGTAATTTATTTTATTATTCAAATGGTTAATCCAAATATTTCGAGAGCGCTTGCGGCATCTCTTCCTCAGTGGAAACCACTTCCCCACCAATGTGCCGACTCCATCAGTTTGTACAGAACATTGATAAAAGCTTGATTAAACACCATATACATATACATATACATATATACATACACAAATTCAGAAACTGAGATAACATACGACTATATACAACTATTTACATCTATTCACAATGAAGTCCGAATGAAATTTAATGATGGGGTCGGCACATTGGTGGGGAAGTGGTTTCCAGTGAGGAAGAGATGCCGCAAGCGCTCTCGAAATATTTGGATTAACCATTTGAATAATAAAATAAATTACTGGAAAGAAGCAATTCAATTTATTTATCCTTTAACAATTAAAAATTAATATATCCATCCAGTACACACCAAGCCAGCAAAATTCTAATGAAAAATATATTTTATTTAATAAATTTTTATCAAAAAATCTCTCAAAATCAATCCCCACTCCAAGTAGTTTATTAAAGGAGATCTGACAATTTAAACTCTATCTCGCACTTTATAGCACATTTCGTTCTCCCATTTGATTCATCTTGCTTTAAATCTCGAGCTCTCAGAGCCAGCAGTTTATTTTATATTTCTCTCCATCTCTACTACTGAAAGGAGGCGGAATAATTTTCTATCTACTTTACATCATGTGTGCTTTAATCCAAAACAAAATAAATAGCATAATAAAAATAACTCTTGCCAGATAATTTACATTATTATTATTTTCTAAAGGGTTTTCCCTATGTATATTTTTTTTGTTAAAATCCATATAGTGATAGCCTTTTAAATCTTGTTAACATTATTCTCATATTTTCAATCACTTTATCCTTTTTTTTACTAAGTTATTTACTTACACACTATAAAAATGAAAAATCTCTATGCTCTATGATTTTCAATTCGACGATACAATATTTACCATAGAAAATGGAATCGATCATACTTTGAAGAAAAGAAAAATTGGAATTTCGAATTCAAAAGAAGAAAAGACATTTATTTTGTAGTGATATGAACGAATTTGGTCAGATGAAAGGATTAAATCTTTTATATTTTGAAAATTAACCAAAATGAAGTATGATTGAACTCTTGATTTTTCTGGTGTATTATATCGCAATGGAATAGATAAATATGCTAGTTATAGTTTACCCTGTAAGATAAAGTAAAAATAGAAAATAATTGAACTCAATGGCGTCCATATTTTTAGTCGCTTTATATTAGCTTCACCAGTATGTATGAATATCTGAACTACTCTGAGAAAAGGGACCTAGTGTGTCAAAAAACGGGTTTGGACTTAAGAGTGGATTCTGGTACCTAAAAGAGTGTAGAATAAGATGAAATGAGTTAGATTTCTGATAAAAATTTATTTACCCCATAAAAACGTACAAAACGAACTTGTGACCTTCTCCGAGACAAGGGACCTAGTGTGTCAAAAAACGGGTTTGGACTTAAGAGTGGATTCTTTTGAGATATTGATAACACTCGTTATACAGTTGGCACAAGACTGAAGCGTCACTTTATTCTTTTCCTTTCTTATAGTTATTTTTACAAAAAATACGTCACCACATAGGCATGACGTCACCAAAGTCGGCACCCAATCATAACTAACCATACCAAATCGCATCTCCCAACTGAAGGTGTGTTCAAAGTGATAATGCGTTATGAAACTTTAAATGCGTTTTTCTCAAAACTTCATTTTCACACACTAGGTCCCTTTTCTCGGAGAAGGTCATATATATGTATTTATCTACACTACGGTGCAAAAAAAACTGAGCCACCAATAAAATTTTATTAAATATCAAATTATTTTTAAAATTTTTACAAAGAACCATATAATTTGTTTACGTTATTTCGTCATATCATCAGAATTTGACCAAATTAATATGGGACCACCCCTAAGGTACCCCTTCCTAATAAAAAAGAATCATCAAAATCGGTTCACTTGGCAAAAAGTTCTCGTTGAACATACATAAAATAAATAAATAAATCTTGACTACCTTGGAGCTATACTGATCCAAACGCAGAAAGAATTATCGAAATCGGTTCATAAACAAAGAAGTGAAAAAACATAACAAAAAAGGTCCAATGAAATTTATAGGGGACCAATCGGAAATTATACTGAACCCAATACAAATAAATCATTAAAATCGGTTCACAATTGGCGAAGGAATCAGCTAATAAAGACACAAAAAAAAATTCAGTCGAATTGAGAACCTCCTCCTTTTTTGAAGTCGGTTAAAAATCACGGCAACAACCAATGTAACGGACTAAAGTTAACGGAAGTTCAATTGAACGGAATTTAAGAATGGCGTTAGTGTTTTTTTAGTTTAGCTTAAAAGTTAAATCGTTAAGCAATTTGTTAACTTCGTTAATTAACGGATTAACTATGTGGTGCCCAGCTTTGATTTTGACCCATATAACGACTCTTAAATTATCTCCACGTATTACCGATACATCCATTATATGAGATTTATCGAATTTCCATTTATAGATTATTATAATCACCGGACTTCTTCCTTAATTAGGTATTAATAAAATGAAACCTTTTCGTGGATGAGCAGATGAAATAAATGAACACTTTGAAATCTAAGTGGCGGATAAAATTAAATTACTAATCTCCCCAGTTGTCCACCCACTCACCCTTTTGAGGATATATTTCCTTTTCTCATTCGTTATTTCGAATATATATTTCGTTAATTAAAAGTCCTTCGAGCCTGGCTGGTCTGTCGATCTCCACGTGGCAAGGAGAGCACGTCCTTAGGGCCGTTGCACTCTAATAAATACAGATGGGCTCAAAGGGCGAGAGGACAAGATTCTTGTTTATAAACACAACTCATTAAATAGGCATTATATTAGAGAAATTAATAATATAGAACCAAGTGGACCATTATATTGTTATTTGCTTGTCGTATTTATTTAATAAAAGATGTTTTTACTTTACCATACAGGGTATGGTCAAGTATTGTAATCGTGCATGAAAAAATTGGGTTTTTTCATTCTTTTTTTCAAAATACCAAAAAAACGGCTGAAACTATTTCGATTAAAAAAATTGAGCAAAACCATGGAATTTTGCTCTACAAAGAAGCTTTTATAAGTGAACATCGAAAAAATTATATTTTTCGAGATAATAATTGTTTTGTCAAAATGTCTGCTAGTCTGCCTGGTTGTTAGTTAGTCTGTGCGTTACCAAATTTTTGTGGACGAGCTAGCTCAAAAACTAGTGTGAATATCGAAACCAAATTTCACACGTAGTTTTGGTTCTTTGAGATTAAGAGCTGATTAGATTTTGGTGCATATCGACCCAAAATTAAGGGGGGTGGAGAGGGGGGGTTAAAAATTAAAAATCTAGGTCGTTTGAGCAAACTACAACCAAATTTTGTATACATAATCAGTGGACCCCCAGAAGTCTAAAAATGCAAAATCTAACCGCCCGAATAGGGGGTGGGGGGTGGAGGGTCAAAAAATGAAAATCTTGGCCATTTACCAAACTCAACCAAATTTTGTATACATAATCAGTGTGCCCCTAGGAGTCTAAAAATGCAAAAACTAACCCCCTCCCCTACATGATTATAATAATTTTATTAAATATTAATGTAAGTGAGGGGCCAGGTTGTATGGTAAAGTCAAGTGGATGGCCACATCAGAACACGTCAGCTTATTTTCTTTCTTTTTGTTTTCATTAAATTTTATAATCGTAATCAGATAGTACTAAATGGCATTTGTGCCTGTGTATGTTCGTCCTTACACAGTGGCGGATTTCCTCGTTGGCTAAGTAGGCTGAAGCCTACGGCGGCAAATTTTCGAGCAAGAAAAAATGTAGAATATTTTTAAGTACCTGTACGAGGTATGAGAAATTTTGTTATTTACTTAAAATATGTTATTTTTATTTTTTACTTTATTATTATTTTTATTGCTAGCTCTGATTAAATTAGGTTCATTAATATACCCTCATACAAAGTAGCAGAGCCAGAAAATTTTCATGAGGGGAAGGGTCAATCCACAAAGCAAAATATTTAGTGGGATTTTTTTTTATTAAAACAAATAGTCCAGTTAAATTGTGTTTACCCGTAAAGTTTTAGTGTAGTTGTAATTTCTTCGACCCTTTCTGTTTTTAGTTGAAGTTTTGTAAAACTACAATTTTTTGCAAAAAATCGCATTTTTTCCCTTCATAAAATGAAAATCACTCATCTTAGGAACATAATTCCTAGCTAATTCTCTAGAAATTTTCTTGACTTGAACCACTTTTTTGTTAAAAAAGTCTTAGATTTATAGATATTCAGCCTTTTCAATGGCAGGAAATGATCAATTTTTCCAAAAAAATCGCATTTTTTTCAACACAAAAATGAAAACCACCCATCCTAGAAACTTGATTTCTATTTCATTCTATAGTAAATTGTATTGACAACAAAATTTCTAGAGAATGAGACGGAAAACCAAGTTTCTAGGATGAGTGGTATTTCATTTTGTCAAGGAAAAAACTGCGATTCTTTGCAAAAGAAGTGCAGTTTTTCAAAAGATTCAACCTCGTTGTGGCACGGATTTCCATTATTCAATTAAGATGAAACTTTGTTTTAATTGTATCAAATTTAATCTAGTTTTAAAAATGGATAGAGTAGTCTTTGTCGAAAAACGATGCTCTTTCATGGTCCAAAATAGGGAATAATCGAAAAATGTGCTAGTTTTTGAGATTTGTGGTAACGAGAAAAATACCAAAATTTTCCGATTCAGTCCAAACGATTGGTCGGAGAAAAAACCTACCTAAATGATGATATTTTTAGGAAATTTTATGAACTTTCATTTTGAATAGGAAGGTTATTTATAAAAAAGTTGATAGTTTTCGAGTTATAAGTAAAAAACAGCCAAAAAAATGAGAATTTTTATCATTTTGACAATTGTATCCGCCAAGAAATTTTGTTACCAAACCTCAGATTCGGATTCAACACACTAAAAAACATATGGGACCAAGAAATCAAAACTACTATAAAACTTTCTCGCGAGGGGCTCTTTAGAGAACAATTTGATTGGACTAAAAAGGTACTTCAAAAGAAATTAAAAGAACAGAGTGCTTGATTAAATACATATAAGAAATATATTTAATTACGGTTAGTTGCCATAAGAAACGGTTTGCGTCGTTGCCGTCCGCTCATCTTATGAGCCTTGCCCTTAGGGGGGTTCTGGCCCCCCGTGGCTTATGCCTCTGCATCATACATATAAATCCTATATTTATGTTTTCATATGTTGTTATTGTCTTTTATCATTTAATAAAAGTTTAATTTTTTACTTTCTATTTGCTGTGTTTTCTATCCAATTTTAGATTTATTTCAGATGCTTTACCTTAGTAAAAGAGGCTCAAAAAATGTGCCAAAATCTTACCCTTCTGACAAGAATAAGCTGAGGGACGGACTTTGACCTAGGCTAAAGAAGGCGATTGATTCGAACTATTTATATATATGTTGCACTAAAAACCCGTTTTTCGTAAGAACGGATTCTTACTAGTTAAAACGCGTTTCACTGAATATCTTTGTGGTAACTAGAATTTTACTGACGTTGGTTGAGTTTGGTCCAAAGGTCTAGAATCTTCATTTTTTACTTCCTCCCTCATTTTGGTTGTAAATTGTAAAAAATTTGCATCCTCTCACAACTTTCACTTCTCATTTTTGACATTTCCGTTTAAAATTTTTGAAAACAGAGAGGTCAAAAATGAAGATTCCCAGGTAGGCAGTGACCACTGAAGATAGGCTTGCCCCAGCCCGCTTCAAGCCTGCCCAAGCCTTGGACCAGGCTAGGACTAACAACCGATCCTAGCTTGAAGCAGAGCTCGAATGATTACTATGCTCCAGGCATGCCTTCTGGCCTCACCCTAGCCTGGTATTCCACCCAGCTAGCCTGCCATTCTGGCCTCCCCCTAGCCTGGTATCCTAGCTTCGGTCTAGCCTAGAATTCTAGACCTTTGGACCAAACTCAACCAACATCAGTAAATTCTAGTTACCACAAAGGTATTCGAGTGAAACCCGTTTTAACTAGTAAGAACCCGTTCTTACTAAAAAACAGGTTCTAATTACTACATATAAATAGTATAAAATAAATATTATGTTTTTACGTAAGGAGCCAGAAATAAAGATGTTGCCTAGGGCCCAAAGAGCTTAAATCCGCCCCTGAGAATAGGCGGCCAAATATTTCAGCCTACCGACGGCAAAATCGTAAATCCGCCACTGTCCTTAGAAAAACAATCAATCAAATAATTCCTAAACTGTTTACTCAAAGACAAATTCCATTAGAAAGTAAGTTTTAGAAGATATGCCATATTTTGACATTTTTTTAAAAAATAAATTTTTAAACTAACCACGCAAAATGTGTGTGGGGGGGGGGAGGATTAATATGAAAATTCTAGCCTTTTTCTACAAGTTCAAGCATATATTTTTTATAAATAATCTGTGAGGCCTCTAGAGAGCTAGAGAGAAACTGTTTCGGAAATAATTCAGATTTTTAATTTTTAATATAATATCACGAATTATATATTTTTTTCATAATATCTCATTTTCTATTGATCATAGATGAAAATAGTTAAATTCAAATATGTAGAGTATTAAATTCTCTACAAAAATGTTTCATTGTATTTTTTGATAGGAGCAACCGTTTCGGAAATAATTGAGTTTGAATGAATTTTGTCTATAAAAAAATGAATGACCTATTTGATATTGTTATTGTTTACGTTAATTTCTTGGTAAATATTGATAAATAGAGGTTAAATACCTCTTTTCTTTAGGTCACTGGGCTAATTGATGATTTATTGCCTTTAATTTATGCAGGATTTAAATTTAAATGCCTAAAGGAATTTTTATGACGCCAATAAAACTATAAACACACAGACACACACACGCACGCACTAACACATAAAAAATAGGAACAAAAACATTTCATAGTAAATCGTTCATTGATAAAAAGAAAAGAAATTGGTTTTATGAATGGGAAAAAAAAATGATTTTTTATAAATTGAATAATTCGAAAAGTATTAGAGATATCGAAACGCGGTTTTCTCAGGTGGATTTCTTACAATTAGAAGAGAATTAGTTTTAAGTCTTGGTACGCTCTCTGTAGATATTATAATTAATTATAAATCAAATAAATTATTCAAAAATTATTATTTTTTTACTTTATTAGATCTTAGGAATCTAGTCCAGGCAAATTACGTGAAAAAATGGCATAAACAGGAAATAATTCCCGGTAAAGATTTTATTGCTGGAATACCTTTATTGGTACTCCAATATTACTACCCTAAGTTTTCCCCCAAATCTGTGTTGTGGAAATTTTTCTACGCGCCTCAAAATGAGAAAATTTCGGAGTTTTTTCAGTTTTTCTTGAATAACTCTAAAACGGCTTATCAAATCAAAAAGATATTTATTAGATAAATTAAAGCTCTTTAAATTATGCGTAAAATGATAAAAATTTCATCTATTTAGGTTCAGTAGAACCGGTACTAGCGCCTGTCAAAAAACAGCCCCCAGGATCACTTTTGAATATCCCTAAAACTCGTACTTTTTTCGATTTTTCCCCATTTTGACCATGAAGGAGCACGTTTTCGACAAAGACGACTCTATACATTTTTAAACTAGAATAAATTTGCTACAATTTAAATAAAGTTTCATTCTAATTGGATAATGGTAACATGAGGTTGAAGTTTTGAAAATATCCTATTGCAATCATTCTAGAAACTTGATTCCTATCTCATTCTCTAGTAAATTTTGTTGACTTGAACGTTTACTTGCGAGTACTTTTTTGATAAACTTTATAGATATCCAGCATTTTCCATTAAGTTTTGAGGATTCGGATCATATCCTGTCCAGAAAATGTAGAATATCTATAAATCAAAGAGTTTGATCAAAATAGTGGTCCAAGTAAACGTTGGTCAACAAAATTTCCTAGACAATGAGATAGAACTCAAGTTTCTTGGATGAGTGGTTTTCATTTTATGAAGGAAAAATCTCTATTTTTGAATCAATTGATCATTTTCTGTAATTGAAAATGTTGGATATTTATAAATCTAAGAATTTTTACAAAAAAATGGTTCAAGTAAACGTTTAAATCAACAAAAACAAATAGAGAAGGGGCTTCATTTTGGTCCCAAAAGAAAAAACGACTCATTTTTTACTATTGGGTCCTTTTATAGTAAATTTCATCTTGGATTTTTTAGTTTTAAAATTTTAATTTTTTAAGGACGCTCCTCCTCTTCTTAATTTTAGGTTCGATTTTAACCAAAAAATAAGCAGTTCTTAATCGTAATATAGAAAAATATAAGTGAAATTTCATTTTGATATTCACATTAGTTTTGGAGCTAGAGCGTACAAAAATTTGGTAACCCACCTATTACAAACGATCTAACTGACATTTTGGCAAAATAATTAATATCTAGTAAAATACATTTTTTTCGATGATCACTCTATAAGGCTTTCTTGTAGACCGAAACGCCAACGTTTCGCTAAAAATTTTTTTATCAAAATAGTTTTAGCCGTTTTTTAGATATTTCGATAAAACGAAGCAAAAAAAGCCCGTTGTAAAACCTACCCTAAAATTTTACTAAGTGATTATTTAAGGTAGTTCTTTCACAAATGCAAAAATCAAGAAGTCTTCTAAACTTGGAATAAAAGTCATTAAAAGCATAATAAACACAGTGTTAAAATTTGAAGATGATTTACCACACCAAACATGAAATAATTGAAATAAAAAATGAAATTTTGTGCAAATGGATAGCACAGGAAAGGATGGGAAAATGATCATTATTTTATTTTATTTTCATTGAAGGACTTTCACCATCTTGATGAAAAACTATTATTTGTTAGAATAATATATTAGGATTATCTTAAAAAAAATTGAAATTATTTAACTCGTAGTTTTGATAAAAAATAAAAAAAAAAAATATATTTGGCGATTATTTTTAGTGGAGGGGATATAAGATCAATGGTTTGGAAACAATCCATTCATAAACAGGATATATTAGTGTGAGAAGTACAGTCACGTTAAAATAACATAACCTAAAATTTTAACATCGTTCATATGGTATGTATAGAGTGGTTACGAAGCTAAAACTTTTTGTGTGGATTGTAGCGAAAGACCTACCTTAAAAAATGTTTTACCTTGAAACGACACCTAACTCTTTAAAAATTGACCATACCTTCTTTGATATCTGGGTATTGCAATTCACTGAAGATGAGTAAATGATACTCGAAACATTAATGGAAGAAAATAAATTTTTAAAAGATTGATGAAAGAATTTTTAAATAAATTAAATGAGGTTGAAAATATATAATAAGAAAAGTAGGGTAGATACTTAGAGAAAAAAAAATATTATTATAATTTTTTTCAATCACCTTGAAAAATAATTTCAATTATAATTATTTTTTTCAGATTATAAGGGCTTAAAGTAAAGGAATTTGCCGGTTTTAGAAGATAAATTGGTTAAACAAATTGTTGATTAATCGGTTAGATTTTTTTTCTTTATTTCATTGGGAAGGGGTGTTTCTTATCGCGTATTATCAGGCAACGATGCTTCGGAATATAGGATTATTTATAATCCCCATAAAAAAGAAAAAGGTTTTAGGCGGTAGGTCAGGGAATCAAGGAGCTTATTAGAGTCGAATTTTCAATTAATTTAATTGCTCGGTGACAAGAAAATGTTTGCAGGTCTCTTTGTAGAAGTGCAAAATAAAAGAGAAGTAAAGTGGGCGTAAAATAAGGTCTAGATCGGAATAGAAAGCTAACAGGTCATTCAATAAGTCCGTAGGATAAGTAAGAAAAAAAGAAAATTTTGACAAAACTCGATTATATTATTCAACATAGTTGCCTTCGAGGGCGATACAACGAGTATAGCGATTTTCCAACTTTTCGATACCACTTTTATAGTACGAGTTCTCTTTCTCGTCAAAATAGGCCTCAGTTTCAGCGATTACTTCATCATTGGACTTCTTTTGTATTCTGGTGTGTAATAGTGAAGCCATGTCTCATCCATTGTCACATATCGACGATAGAATTCCATTTTATTTCGGTTTAACAGCGCCAAACACTCCTCTGAAGCATCGATTTGTTGTTGTTTTTGGTCGACTGTGAGCTCACGCGGCACCCACTTTGTACAGAGCTTTCGCATACCCAAATGTTCTTGTAAACTGGTAAAAACACTAGCATCTGATATCTTTACAATGTCAGCTAGCTCGTCCATCTTCAATTTGGGATCGTTCATAACCAATTTTTGGATTTTTTTTATGTTTTCTGGAATAACAGCCTCTTTTGGGCGTTCACTGCGCTCTGCATCATTTGTGCTGGTACGACCACGTTTAAATTCAGCAATCCACTTCTCTACCATTTGTCTCGAGGGAGCAGAGTTCGGATAATGTTTATCAAGCCATTGTTTGGTTTCCACTGTATTTTTTTTCATCAAAAAGCAATGCTTTATTAAAAATGAAATTCACTTTTTCAATAACAAAAGTTGCTACACACAAAATGCTATAACTCACGAATCAATAGTCAGATTGCTGTGAAATTTATACACGTATCGTTTGAAGGTTAGTACTAAATAAAAATCATATGGAAACATTCTAGTAACGCCATCTATGTGTCATCCTACGAACTTATTGAATGACCTAATAAATTGGATTGAGGTGGATATTGCTACAAAAAGAACCCCATTTTAAAGAGAGAGCAAATTTAAATTGATCCAAGAAGGGAGAACTTTGCAAATTTATTCAAAGTCAAACTATGACGGATATTATCATCGTAACAAGGGTAGTCGGAAGTGGAGAATCTATATCTATACAGGGTGTCTCGTATCAGAACGATAAACCGTGGACAAGGGATAGGATAGTTGAGCGTTTCCCAAACTTATTTGGCCACGGCCCGGTACGAGGTCTTAAAATTTTTCGCGACCCACATTATGAAAATAAGCTGACGTGTTCTGATGTGGCCATCCACTTGACTTTATCATACAATCTGGCCCCTAAAATTATTTATAATCATGTGAGGGGTGGTTAGTTTTTGCATTTTTAGACTTCTGGTGTCCCACTGTATCTATCTATACAAAATTTGGTAGAGTTTGGTAAATGGCCAAAATTTACATTTTTTGACCCCCCATCCCACCCCCTCCCCCATTTTGGGCGGTTATTTTTGCATTTTTAGACTTCTGGGGGTCCACTGATTATGTATACAAAATTTGGTGGAGTTTGGTCAAATGGCCTAGATTTTTAATTTTTAACCCCCCCCCGCCACCCCCCAATTGTGGGTCTATATGCACCAAAATCTAGTCAGCTCTTAATCTCAATGGACCAAAACTACCTGTGAAATTTGGTTTCGATATTCACACTGGTTTTTGAGCTAGCTCGTCCACAAAAATTTGGTAACGCACAGACTAACTAACTAACTCGACAACCAGACTAACAGACATTTTGACAAAACAATTATTATCTCGAAAACGGATCGTTGCTAAACTTTATCCAAATTCATTTGAAATATTAATATGTTTATTCTTTTATTATTAATCAGATATCGCTTGCTATTTGCAGTTCATGTTAACTTTAATTCAAAAATAATTATCAATTTTCATTTAACAGTCGAGAAATGACCATTCTACATTAGATTTTTGACGCTTCGATTATTATTGGTAACCATTGCTGAAGACATGGAGGAATTGACTTAAAATAAAAAATAACGATCGATTCTTATCTAATACTAGAGGAATAACCTTATTGCATTCCATTTTTGATGTTTTGACTATTAATGGCAACCTCTACGGAAAACGTGGAAGAATCGACTTAAAATCAAAAAGACTAAATTCCTTTATGACAAACAACTCAAGCTTGATATAATTTCAATTTTTATGTATACATGTTTTCTGAAATGAAAAATTAAAATAAAATTTTAATAGATATTTATTTTGAGAAGGGTTGAATTTTTTGTGTGGTTCAAAATTATTCAACTGGTGTGGGCACCACACGAATTTCACATTAGTTTCTCCCTTATTTGAAATCATCATACTAATTTTCTTCATTCAAATTACTTCAATTTGGATTTCCCCAAGCCTTTTTGAGAAAACCGAAATAAAGATGCAATTGACAAAAATTTTCAAGTAAACATGTACTTGGGGTACTTACCATAGATTTTGGCCAAAATCTTGAGGTACTTCTTCTAACCTCTGTTTACCTCTTCCTATATTTCGATCGGATTAAAATTTATACACGATTAACAACGTATGACACTAGATAAGTACCTATACCAATTTTGAAAAAAAAAATTGTTTGAGCCGTTTTTGAGAAAATCACAAAAAATCTTTCATGTATATATCAGCCTCACAATGAGGAAAACTGATAATTATGTAACAATTTATATTTTGAAGCACCATTTGTGCGCTATAAGCTATAACCGGGTTGTGGCGTCTAAACAGTATTAGGATTATAAACTCGATGATTATTAAGATGATAATAGTAGATAAATATTTTAAATATTTAATATTTTCCATAAATTAGTTAAAGCGCCTGAGAATGCAACCCGTATCACAAAGCGTTCCATACGAATGCATACCCTGCTACTAACCAGGCGGCGCTGAATTTTTGCCCGTAGTTAATAAATTAAATTGAAAAGATTTTGTTTTGCCGAGAGTAGCAGAGTTGTTGGTTCATAAAGAGAAATCTCCTCCACAACAAGGAAAAAAATTAAAGTAAAAGCAAAAATGTCAAAATTAACAAATGAAAATAAAAAATATTTTATAAATTTCAATCAATACTTTAAATATAAATTAAGTCAAAAACAAGATTCTATTTCCATATATATACCGGGTGAGTTTTTTATCTTGACAGTCGACAGTCTTATAACTTAAAAACAGTGCATTATATGAAAAAAAGTTTCAAATAAAAGTTTATTTATATCGAGGGGGAAACTAAACTACACTATTGTTTGTTTACCATGAACAAGCTTTCAAGGGTATTTCAAGGTCAAGTTCCGTTTTTTAAATAAAACCCTATATATTTCTGTACATATTTTGAATCTACAAAAAAAACTGAACAACTTTTATTAGAACTATTTTTTTATTCGATATCAAATAAAGAAAATATTAAATCAATTAAATCTCAGAAAAAAACCCTAATAATTATTTTTAACAATTATTCAACTTAATTTTTAAATAATTTTTTTTTTTTTTTTTTTTGCCTATTGGCCTTTCTAGCCATAAGCCTAATTACGATACTAGTTATATATTTTTTAAAATTTGTCTCTACCCCCGGGGGTCAGATTTTAGCTGGATGCCTCGAGTCGGATTCGAACCCGGGTCCCCTGGTTAGCTCGCTGTCACCCTACCGCCTAGCCTATCTGACCCCCCAATTTTTAAATAAAAATGATCAAATAATTAATTATTAAATCGAAAAGTCAAAACAATGAAAATAAGTGTTTATAATGATCTTAAAACTTCATTATACACAGATATAAGAGGTTATTTTCTACTTAATTGAAATACTTAAAATTCTTGAGTTAAAAAAGTTTATTTCTCGTGTCAATCCAGTAGATAGTTATAATGTATTATCAGAATAAAAATGGATCATTTTTTGTTGAAGGCAGAATTAAAATGGTCTGAATTTATGATGAATGTGGAAGAAGCGTTGTGGGGCTGAAATGGATGCCAAGCATTTTCCTGACAAGGATAATCCCTCAAGAGCTTCATTTTATTGTGTTGTAAATCTAATTAAAAAAATCAGGAAATGTAAATGCTACGAAGAAACTTAAAAGGCTAAAATATCGAAATTGGAACTGGAATTCATCCAAAAAACTTGCGATAACACTCTGGAATATCACAGAACAGTGTCGGAAAATTATTAAATTATTGATTATTATTAAATTATTTATTTAATAATTAATTATTTAATCATTATTATTTAAAAATTAAGTTGAATAATTGTTAAAAATAATTATTAGGGTTTTTTCTGAGATCTAATTGATTTAATATTTTGTTTATTTGATATCGAATAAAAAATAGTTCTAATGAAAGTTGTTCAGTTTTTTTTGTAGATTCAGAATATGTACAGAAACATATAGGTTTCTATTTAAAAAATAGTACTTGACCTTGAAATATCCTTGAAAGCTTGTTCATGGTAAACAAACAATAGCGTAGTTTACTTTCCCCCTCGATATAAATAAACTTTTATTTGAAACTTCAGAAGACTCCAAAATTATAATAGCTACAAATCTGTAAAATTTCTGATGGGTAGCTACTTTTATATAAAGTCTACAGAGTTTCAAATTTTTTAAACCATTGCTTTGGCCCGAATAAAAAATTGATCGTTCATGGCAAAAACCCCATGTTATTTAAATGGAAAACTTAGATCGCTCTGAGGCACAGGTTAAAATTGAGATAGGGGGTTGAAACTTGGGGGATTTTTTTTTTTTATTTCGAAACATATGAGCCCCTGCGAGCGTAAAAATTCGAAAATACTCGAAATAAGGGCCACCCTAATATATATATATATATATATGGAAATGTGTGTATTAGCCTCCCCCCTCCCCCAGAGACAAAATCCTAGTTTCGCCTCTCTGCTCCGGAAGGTAAAGCAAATAAAAATAAAAAGTAAATTTAAGAATGTGATTCTTAACAAGGGACCAATTTCCATTACGGAATGCTCATCTATAGGAGTGGGGGAGGGGGGGGGCGGGTTCGAATCCTGCCGGATGCTAAATTTCATTTTTCCTTTTCAATAAAAAATAATAAATACTATAATAGTGAAATGATTTATCGGACTGCGGACTTTGCAGGCTGAATCATTGATGTTATTTAAACTTACCGAGGTTCAATTATTTAAAATCAAATACATACGAATTCAGTTCGATAAAACCAAAATTTATATAGAATGCATATTTTTTGTAAGTGAATGAATGAAAAATGACATTTTTATTCACTATGAACAAAAAAAATAAGTGAATTCAGTATTAGTATCGATTAAAGGCGAAGTAAAAGAGACCCAGGCAAGTACTAACCACCACATGCCAGTGTCATTTCCAATTGCATTTGTGTTAACATTTTTATGTAACTCTGACTAAATCTATTTTTAAATTATCACCAACCATTAAAAAAAAATTGAATCAATATCAAACTCAATTGAATACATTTATTTTCGTCTCTTCGTCATTTTCTGACATTTTTTTTTTTTTTTAATGTTTAAATTTGATTTTAATTCAATATTTTATTTTTATCAAAAGATTCGGCCTTGATTTAAAATGTTTCTGGAATTTTTTTTCTTGTTAAAAGAGAGAAAAGATTTATTGGAAAGAAAAAAGAACATATTCTTCACACCCCCATATCTCAACACCTCAACAACAAATATTTATTATTCTGTTCATTGATACTTTTTTTAAAATAGAATTTTCGCACAACAATTTCTCGTATTTTAGAAAGAATTAATTGAATTCATTCTTTTTGTATTGTAAGTAGAATTTAATTGCGACAGTCCAGATTCAAAACAAGAGAAATAATATCTAACAAGATGTTATTTAATTAGGGAGGTTTTTCCCTCCTTCTTCAGGGTTTTGAAAAGGTCAATGAAGAAAGTACTCATGGAATGTTTTTATTTTATTGAGAGTAGTAGAGTTGTTGAATCATAAAGAGAAACAAAGAGGTTGTCCTCTGCTTGATGAAAATAAACATCACAAATACATATATATAAAATATAAATATGTGTGAGGCATTCCACGCCAAATCAACGGTTTTAAAAAAATTTTAATTTTTGATTTCCTTCATTTTTTGACATTTGTAAAATCAATGATTTACAGAAATAAAATAAAAAGTACATACAGTTTCAAAAACAAGATTAAAATTTTCAAACTAAAAAATCGCATATAAAAACATTTTAAATAAATTCAAAAAAAAAAATGAATTTCGACCATTTTTGAAGAAGTTATGAGCGAAAAACCGAAATTCGTTATCTTTTTAAACCGGTGATCAAAAAATTTCCAAAATTTACCAGGAAATGTTTTTTTTTTTTTTATTACCGGTTTAAAGATTTCGAATTTCAGTTTTTCGCTCATAACTTCTTCAAAAATGGTCCAAATTCAATTTTGTTTTTGTTTTTGAAATTATTTAAAATGTTTTTATATGGGATTTTTGAGTTTGAAAATTTTAATCTTGTTTTTGAAACTGTATGTACTATTCGATTTTTTTGATAATTTTTTATTTTAAATTTCTATTCATTCTATAAATATTAAGACCGGGTTGATAGTGGTCCTATGATAATTAGGTACTATTTTTTTTTCGATTTTTGAATTTGATTTTTCTTTCAACAAACTAAAATACTAATTACTTATTTTAAACACCCGTTAACGATAAAAATCAATTGAAAATAACTAAAAAAAGAGAACTCAATGCCAAAAAGTGGTTTTAATAATGGTTAATAGCGAATAAAATATTTTCGAAATTTTCAAAAATCGAAAAAAATAGTAATTATCTTAGGCCCACTATCCAGCTGGTCTTAAAATTTGTAGAATGAATAGAAGTTTTAAATAAAAAATTTCCTAAAAATATCGAAGAGTACATACAGTTTCAAAAACAAGATTATCTATTCCATATAAAAACATTTTAAATAATTTTTTGTATTTTGTATAAAAAATTTTGAATTTGAAACATTTTTAATACAGTTATAAAGGAAAAACCGAAATTCGATATCTTTTAACTGATGATCAAAAAAATTTCAAAATTTACCAGTGTATAAAATTAAAGAAATCTCATCTAGCTCCGAAGTGCCGATGTATAAATTGTAGATTCTTTCTGGATGTCACTGGAACCTTTATTAAAAAACTGATGTAACTGAGTGGACTGTATGGATGCTAATTGTTCTCGATACTTATGTATTAAAAGGAAGGTTTATTTTATTTTTATTTTAATAAATTGTAAAGCCATAAATTAGTTATATTTATAATTTAATGAGATGATCATTGAGGAAATATTTACATATGTTGAATGTAGTATGCTGATTTTCAATAAGGTGGGCGGTCGTTCAAATGCAAACTGCTTCTGTAGACAATCCTTTTCAATCCTCATTCCAGTTATAACAGATTCGAAATCTGGTTTCAAGGTTTAATTATTATAGGAGAAGCCGCAATAGAGATCTCATATCCTGGTAACTTGAACACTAAAATGGCTGATACTGAACGAACTTCTTTATAGTAAAACTAATACTCAATATACTGTTTCCTATCCAATTTGCAAGCAAGTGTGCAAGGTAAGAGTAAAATTTTCAAACTGAACTGGCTTGCTCTGTTTTCATTCTCTAACTCGAAATAGGCCCGCCAGACGCATGAGCTTCGCTTTTTTATAAAATAAAAAATACTAAAATTTGAATTTTAGACAACCAGGAAGATTTTTTGATGGGTACTAAAAAATGTCAAAAAATTAAAATTTTTCAAATTGTCCGATTTGGCGTGGAATTCCCCATCCATATCTATACAGATATATAATTTTGATATATATAGTATGTGAGTATGTTTATTTGCATCAAGCAGAGGAAAACCTCTTTGTTTCTCTTTATGATTTAATAACTCTACTACTCTCAGCAAAATAAAAACTTTCCAATAGTACTTTCTTCAATGACCTTTTCAAAACCCTGAAGAAGGAGGGAAAAAACCTCCGAAACGTCGGCTTTTGAAAAAAATAAAGAGTGAAAAAAGCTTTGTCTAATTAAATGACATCTCGTTGGATATTGATTTCTCTTGTTTTGAATCTGGACTGCCTCATCCAAATCCTACAATATTAAATTTACCAGTCCGACTCCAAACTTTTTAATTCTTTATGATTAAAAGCAGAAAAATAATGAATATGCTTTCTGCTTTTCAGCTACTGTAACTTTAACAACGACAAATATATGTGTTTGCCCAACAAAATAGGAGAGTTAGAAGAAAATATACGTCTTGTTAACTTTTAATATGATTAAACTCGAGATTGTAGAGGTGCCCTGCCAGCCAAGGCCATTCCATTCATCCTGGAGGGAATAAAAAAAGAAAAAATACCATGTTTATTATATGGGTACATGAGAGAGACTCGATTTCTCAAAAGTGAAGTCAATTTAGATATTGACTAACTTTTTAATTGGAGGAATGATTTTCAAAAAGTCTCGGAATGCTATATACAGGGTGATTCACGGTCGATGGCACGTTAGACGTTTATGAGAAACGGAACGCAGGATTTTTCGGAAAATTTAGTTCCTTACATTTTCTTACCTGTTCTATCGATCTAAAATATTTTCAGCATTGCGACGTTTCGGCTTCCACCGAAAAGTCGTAGCAATTTTATTTTTTTTAATGGAACACCCCGTATATTGACACGTTTTTAGAACCACCCTTTTATTAAAATACTTTTTTGTTAATATTGTCCTATACCTATCTCTATCGGTTTTCGAGATAAAAAATAATTTGTGTTAAATATGGTCCAAAACATGGCCCTGATTAAATTTAAATAGATTGGTCCTCTCAATTCATGAAGGGTTGATATTTTGGTGGTAGTTTAGACACACCCGAAGTATTTAATTTACGCCGAAAAATCGACTCCATATTATACAGGGCGTGCTAAGATTACTATTATTTCCGGTATTCGTAAAGGGGTCAAAAGTTCGTTTTCTCAAATAAGACCCCCCCCCCCGTATATTACTCAATAAATTAAAAGACGAAGAAAAATGCTTTAAGAGGAAATATCATGTCCCTATACCTAGAACATCAAGTTTTCTTAATAAAGCCGCTTTTTCGTGAAAAATTATATTTTAATGAATTTAATTTTAACTAATCATGGAAATAACAAGCTTATTATGATCGTTTGTTGACTATTAAACTTATAAACAGTTTATTGACGATGTTCAAAAAATCTCCCAAATTGACCGCAAATATTGATTATTTAAACGAAGTTCTTATGAAATTATTTATTTTGTAGAACTTAGTTTGAAATTATTTATTTTGTACTATATTCGTTTGTACTATATTCGTTTGAATAATCAATATTTGGTATAATTTTGGGAGATTTTTTTGAACATCGTCAATAAACTGTTTATAAGTTTCTTATAAATAGTCAACAAACGATCATAAGCTTGATATTTCCATGATTAGCTAAAATTAAATTCATTAAAATATAATTTTTCACGAAAAAGCGGTTTTATTAAGAAAACTTGATGTTTTAGGCATAGGGACATGATATATCGTCTTAAAGCATTTTTCTTCGTCTTTCAATTTATTGATTAATATACGGGGTCTCATTTGAGAAAACGAATTTTGACCCCTTTTACGAATACCGGAAATAATAGTAATCTTAGCACGCCCTGTATAATATGGACTCGATTTTTCGGCGTATATTAAATACTTCGAGTGTGTCTAAACTACCACCAAAATATCAACTTTTCATGAATTGAGAGGACTAATTTATTTAAGTTTAATTAGGGCGATGTTTTGGACGATATTTAACACAAATTACTTTTATCTCGAAAACCGATAGAGATAGGTATAGGAAAATATAAACAAAAAAGTATTTTAATAAAAGGTCGGTTCTAAAACGTACGGTGTTCAATTTAAAAACGTACGGGGTGTTCCATTTAAAAAAATAAAATTGCTACGACTTTTCGGTGGAAGCCGAAACGTCGCAATGCTGAAAATATTTTAGTTCGATAGAACAGGTAAGAAAATGTAAGGTGCTAAATTATCAGAAAAATCCTGCCTTCCGTTTTCCATAAACGTCTAACGTGACATCGACCGTGAATCACCCTGTATAAATTTTGACTATTTTTGTAATAGAAACATTCGGTTGCGAAGCTCCTTCAAGGCAACAGAAGACTTTTAAAATCTTCAATATTATCATACAATTTTACTGATAAGGAAATCACGAGAGATGTCATCCACTTGATCCGAGATGGAATGGAAACGTTACTGGGTAATTTTTTGCTTGGGTTAAAAACGATGTAGGTACTAATATTATTTTTAATTGTACATTCAGTTAAAAATGTTGATTTTTATTTGCAGCCAGAATTAAATTAAATTTAATTTATTTTTGCGCAAAATTTTGAACTTAATTGCAATTAAAAAAATTGATTTTTATCGAACTTAGTTCCTTTTTGCGATTAATTTTAAATAATTGGACCGCCTAAGTTTAAATAATTTCTATAACTTAGTCTGCGAATTCCGTAGTTTAATAGATCAGCTCATTATTATTTTTTCATTGAATATTTTTATTCACCCACCCACCTAGGAATAATTAGTTTAAATAAGAAAAAGAAACAATCAAATTAAAGTTTTCGTAAGATGAGCACCTAATAGATCAATTTGTCTACCCTAAATCTCCTAAATCCGTGATTTTCATCTAAATTGTTAGAGCCATTTTCGAGAAACCGATTCTATATAAATATAAAAATATACAAGAATTGATAATTTAATAGTATAAGATATATAAATATTATTATTTATATTCCTATATTTAAATTATATGTTGTGTTTTTTCCATAATTTTACCACATTTAGAAAAAATTACCCGTGAAGACTTAGTAGTGAAATCACTCAAAATTTTTATTTTCACATTTATATTTTATAGAATATAATGTGAAGTATTGCGATCGCCTGTCTGGGTCCTGACACTTTGAGAGCTTCTATCTCAGAGATGAAAAAAGTTAATTTCATTTTATAACTTATAGGTGGAAGGAATCTATACCCTTAATAGTTGGAAACTGCATTTAGCACATAAAACCGGATAATGTGGTCCCCAGAGGCACAAAAAGGGGCCAAAAATCCTTTGGTCAATGCGTATGTGGGTATGTACCCCCCTGTGTTTCGCAACCATAGGTCTCAGAGCTACGAAATTCGAAATTTAAGCTCAATATAGGCTAGAAGGAGTACAGCAAGCTTTTGGGTTAAATCCAAACACCGGAAGTGGATATTTACATGAAAGATTTTAGGGTTTTTTTTTGATTTTCTCAAAAACGTTTTTTTATTTTAAATTGGTGTACTTATCAAGTGTCTTCATTTATTAGTCGTGTTTAAATTTTAATCCGATTGAAATAAAGGAAGGGGGTGTAAATTAGGGGTGTCGCGATGATTTCAAATAAGTGAGAATGTGAAAGTCGTATGGTGACCACACCAGTTGATTTTTCTCTTTGTGTTAAAATATCAATAAACTCATTCAAAAAAAAGTCATTTTTCCCATTGTCCAAGTGAAAATTTTGTAACTAAAGAGTTTACAAATCCGGGGCGTAATTGTATATCTTTGGATTTCCAATAAGAAAAAACAAAAAAAAAAAATAAGGAAACCAAGTAATATTGAATTTCGAAACGAAAGTTCATTAAATAAACAAATGTTTGAATAATACATTTCATTCTATTCTATATACATGGGTAAGAAAAATAACCAGTTTTATAAATATAATGCATGAAATAATGATAAAAGATGTATGTAATCACAATATTCTTCTTTATTTATTTATAAAGTTGAGATGAAATTTTAAAAAGGTTTCAAGTTTGCTATCTAATCTACTAAATTGTCTCCAGGCTGGAAAAGCCAAGATATTCATCAGAGAAGATAAATACGAGTGTTCGAGACAGAAAATAGCCTATGAACCTAATTTAAAGTTTATATATTATTAGAATATAAGTTGCAACGACAACATTTCAAAAGGTATAATAATAATTGCATTACTAAATACCATTTTCAACTTGGGTTATCTAAAATCTAGAAATCTCTCCCAGAGAATTTGGAAAATGTATATAGTCCAGGCAAATTACGAGGGAATAATTCCCGGTAAAGATTTTATTGCTGGAATACCTTTATTGGTACTTCAATATTACTACCCTAAGTTTTCCCACAAATCTGTGTAGTGGAAATTTTTCTACGCGCCTCAAAATGAGAAAATTTCGGAGTTTTTTCAGTTTTTCTTGAATAACTCTAAAAGGGCTTATCAAATCATGAAGATAAATTTTATATAAATTAAAGCTCTTTAAATTACTCACAAAATGATAATAGGTTCATCTATTTAAGTTCAGTAGAACCGATACTAGCGCCTGTCAAAAAACAGCCCCCGGGATCACTTTTAAATATCCCTTGTACTAAATTGAAAGTTTTTGCCGTTTTTTATATAAATCAATTCCTGTGAATACATTGTAATAGACTGATGAAGAGGGCAAAGCCCTCGAAACTATAGTCTCGTTATAAATAAATAAAATTTATAATTCCAGCAGAAGACACACTCTTTTATTGTCTCCTTCAATCCCTTGTACTTTTTTCGATTATTCCCCATTTTGACAATGAACGAGCACGTTTTCGACAAAGACCACTCTATACATATTTAAACTAGATTAAATTTACTACAATTTAAACAAAGTTTCATCTTAATTGGATAATGGTAACGAGTGCCGCAATCAGGTTGAAGTTTGCAGTTTTTTGCAAAAAATAGCAGTTTTTTCATTATAAAATGAAAACCACTCATCCTAGAAATTTGATTTTTGTCTCATTCTCTAGTAAATTTTGTTGACTTCAACGTTTACTTGGACCACTTTTTTGATAAAACTTTTATATTTATTAGATATCCAGTATTTTCCATTACGCTTTTGAGGATTCGGATCATATCCTGTCCGGAAAATGTAGGATATCTAAAAATCTAAGAATTTTATCAAAAAAGTGGTCCAAGTAAACGATCAAGCAAATAAAACTTCCTAGAGAATAAGAAAGAAAAAAGTTTCTAGGATTAGTGGTTTTCATTTTATGAAGGAAAACTGCTAACTTCCTTTTTTATGCAAAAATTTAAATAAAATAAATGGCCACTAAACACGATGTCTTTTTTTATTTATTAATCGATTAATATGGGACGTTTAGAAATATATAAGCAACGTTAAGTTTTTTTACTTTTCATTTAATTCCCCTTAAACTTGGAGAGATAGTTTTATATAAATTGTGGTCTGATAAAACAAAATCGTAAAAAAACCAAAAACAACTTTTGGCACGTAATACGAGATTCACAAAAACATATTTGATTCTCCACTTCGTGGTATTGGATTTGGCAACAAATCGAATCATCTAATTTGTCAATTTCTTTACCCCTGAAAGCTTCTAGAGAGTGAAAAGTTATCGCTATATATAATTATATTTCATTTCTTAATTTTCAACCTTATTAAATAAAGAAGGGAGCCCGGGTTGACCGAGAGTGAAGCATTCGAACTCTCTAAAAAGGGGACTTAAATTCAATCCATGAACATTCTTACAATTTAATTAACCATATATAATCGAATAAAAGTCTGTTTCTCATCGAAATTGATTTATAATGATAAAAGGGAAACTGGGAGTTGAAACCATCTAAATTCAGGAGAAAGTTATATACTCCATTGAAGAAGTTGCCAGTATTGGTAAGTGGTTCTTGGCACTACGCACTCTCGTGGCCAAAAATATAACTAAACTACTCGGGTCAGCTGTACAACTATCAATCATGCCGAAGAATATCTTATCTTATCGAATTATATTAACGAGCAATTCTCATATATATATAGAATCGGGTTCTCGAAAACTACTCTAACGAGTTGGATGAAATTCACGGGTTAGGGGGTTTTTGGGTTGACAATTCGATCTGACACGGTCTCATCTTCGGCTAAGTTGTTTTTGATGGGTTTTTGTTAATTCAAATAATTATTCACAGGTGGTTGCTTCGATAAGAATTTATAATTACATTTTTAATCAATTTCCTTTTAATAATTAATTGGTTTTTTAATTCTATATGCCACTATTAGTTCATTACAAATATTATTATATATTAAAATTAGACAATTTAATTAATTAGATAGTTGGTTCAAAAAATTGTCATTTAAATAAAAAAGAAATTAATTAGAGGTATTGAAGATGAAGTGGTAGAATTTAATGCTGAATTGATGGAAAGGCTGCCCAAAGATAAAGAAAACTACTAATTCCGATTACATTGAATTGAATTGGTATTGAATTTTTGTCATTCCGATTATTATAGGTAACATTTGCTGAAGACATGGAAGAATAGATTTAACAGGTGGTTGAATCAAAATAAAACAAATGTTTGATTACATGAAAAACAAACACATGCATTACCGTGCATCGCTCGGTGTTCCAGGTACTTTAAATAAAGCTCTCAATATTACATAACATAGTAAACAACAAACTAATAATCTATCTTGTTTTTTGTTGTTTTTTTAAATAGTTTTCTTATACAATAAAAACAAATATAACCCGAATGTGTTAGTTTTTATTTTGACCAGCAGTCAGCGCTGTTTACCAATGGACAGATTATACAAATAGACAAAAAGTTGGTAAAAAAATACTAATAATATGACTCCTAAATTTTTTGCCTAAAAATAGCACATTCTCAAATTAAAGTGTCATACAAAATAAATATGTTCTGCCACTAGCTATCTATATAATATATAAAACCCGCCTGGTCAAAAAAGGGTTTTTTGAGTACTTCGCCAATACCTAGAAGGCTGAAATTCAGTACATACATTCATTGGCACAAAAACGAGATGACCAAAATATAATATTTATTATTTTCCATTGTGGGGACGAAAGAGGGGGCAAAATATTAAAATTGTAAACGCATTGTTGGATCTGGAGCAAATTTCGTACACTTATTCTTTAGAAAAACGTAACATTGCTGCAAAAATCAACTATCTAAAATAAGCGAGTGCGGTCGAAAGAAGGGGCAAATTATATAATTAACAGGTTTTCAATCATTTTATAAAATTAAAAGTTGTAACAGAATATTCACCTTGAATAATCGCCCCATGCAGAAGATCTAGAAGCCAATTCCCTGGTCTCGTAGACGGTTGTCTCTAGAAGTATCTAGAAAACGCATCAGCATTTTAGAATATTTTCATATAAAATCCAATCCACTCTCTAAATCTACTTCTAATTAAATAAATTTACTTTAAACTTTTAATTTTTTTATTTTTTATTTTTAAATAAATGAACCGACTAAGTCAAATAATTTCTAAATATTAATTCAACATTGATCTAGAAATAATCTAATATTTTTGAAAAAAAAAAAACTGCTATTAATTCTTTCTAACTTATTGGAGCTTGAAAATATGAATTATAAATTTCGAGATTTTTTCAAATTTATAATGTTTCCGACATTTGGGACAATTTTTCGCGCATCTTTAAAGGAAAATAAGTGTAGGAAAAATATCATCCTCTTTCCTTGAGTAAAAGTGTATTATATTTTATTATTTTATATCAGAGATGAATGTAAAATTTTACAAATATTACATCTATAAAAAGTTCGTTTCGGTATTTTGAATAGTTAAATATTCGACTATAAATTTAGACAGTTATATGATTGATTTAATATACAGGGATTTTAAGAGAGTTTACTTGCCAAGTTAAACGGATATTAGGCTTTTTATAAATAAAGAAGATTCAATTATATCTTTATGCAGAAATATTTATTGGATTGGAAATAATTGGAATGGAGGCCTTGACAATGGTCTCCTAGTAGACCGAAACCAAACAGCCATGGTGATCGGCCAACAATAAATATTTCCGCATCAAGATAGAATTGAATCTTCTTTATTTATTAAAAGCCTAATATAATAAAATAAACAAAATTGAAACCAAGCGATTGCGGTGGTACGGTCACCTGATGAGGATGGATGATAGTCGATGGCCGAAGCGAGTGTGGCAATGGGTTCCTGTCGAGAAGAGAAAACGCGGACGACCCCAAGGACCTGGCATCAGGACGTGCTGGGGGGGATGAATGCCCGGGGACTACACGAGGGAGATTGGAATGATAGAGAGAGGTGGAAAGCGGGATGCGATATGCGGAGTCATCCGTAAAAAAAATCGCGGATATATATATATATATATATATATATATATATATATATATATATATATATATATCCGCTTACTTTGGCAAGTAAACTCACTTAAAATCCCTGTATATAAATTTGGACACTCTTCCAGATTTTTTTCCTAACGACCACGTCTCTTAAACATTTATTCAGAATAATTCACTATCTGTCTAAATCAGGGCTGTCCAACCCGCGGCCCAGCACTGCAATGATTGCGGCCCGACATAAAATCATAAACTTATTTAATATATTGTATGTACTTACTAAAAATTGTATCTGATACAATTTTACCTGATGATTTTTTTTCTAAAATACTGGTAAGTAATCTGAAAATCAACTGAAAAGTTTTCGAAAATTAAAAGTGATAATTTTAAATTTTGAATCTGGAACTAGATTTCCGAGATTTTTGGAAGAATAATCATCATTTTGGTCTATTTCGACTCCATTTTCATTAGATAAAAAGTTTTTTCCTGCACAATTTCGGATTGAATGTATAGAAATACAATTAGATAGTGACCTGAAGAAAAATTTAATGTCTCTTTATTAGAATTTTGATAATAATTATCTAACCAGAAGTAAAGAAAATTCATTTCTTCTTCTTTATCACGATGGAGGGGCCAACCCAGGCCTTTAGGGGTTGCACCTTTTTTAGTGTAACTTCTTCTCTCATCATTATCATAAAAAAAATATTACAGGCTTCATAATATTAATGATATAACTTTTTATAAGCAAATACTCTATGTATTTACATATAAGAGAAGCCATTTTCAAAAATAAAATTTCCGAAATGTAAAATTAGAAACTCACTAATAGGTAAAAAAATAATCAAGTTCTTATTTTTAAATACCAGATGAAAATTGGTATTTATAAATAAGAAATTGATTACAAATTTTTAAATCTTTTGGATATTTTAATCATTTCAAAAATAAAAAAACACCTTATTTCTCCATAATATATTCTTTTTGTTGTGGTGGATGTCATTATTCTACGGTATTAACTATATTTTTAGATTAACAAATATTAATACTAGTATTAGTATATTTTAACTGCGGCCCGAGAAATTTTTTTCTTCAAATGTGACCCGAGTAAGTCAAAAGGTTGGACACCTCTGGTCTAAATCACTTACATGCTTATAATTAGCATATTGACAATCTATTTATAAAATTTAAAAGTTTTCAATTGTAACAGAATATTCACCTTAAATCATTACAGCGGTTCTTGCAGAAGACCTGGAAGTCATCCACCTGCTCTCGTAGACGGATGTCTCTATAAACATCTAGAAAATGGATTAGCATCCCCGACGCTGGCATGGCGTATCCCCCCCACCCTTCTAAATCTAATGCTAATTCTAGCCAACGTAGAAGTTCGTAATATGTCTTAACAATTAATTCATGCAATTTAAATGTAGTGGTTTTAAAGCGGATCCCACGGAGGGCGAGGCGATGAACCTGAAAGAAAAGGCCCTAACGACATATAAAACAACATTCGACAATCTGAGACCCAAAGACTATCAATCCTAAAGGGTTTCTTACTTTGTGAAGATATATCTGCCCTCTGAAGATCCATCCACTTTGAAAGAAATGCTGAACATTCCTCAAGTGTTATTCTAGCTGAATTCAATTTATTTTCAATTTCAAATAAATATATAAATTTGAAAAATATTAAAAGTTAAATGAATTATCTGCGAATATTTAGATAATTTTATTAAAATTAAAAAAAAAATAATAATATTTAAGTATTTACTTATAAATCAAATGACATTTACCATACTATTATGAATTTATCAAAAGAAAATTATTTAACAAAAATTTTAAATTGCAATTTTACATTAAAAAGTTAAATTTAATTTTAGAAATTTTTAATGAAATCTCTAAACTAAAATTTCAATTTGTGCGGAATGCTGAAAGAGAAAAAAACACCCTATTACAAAAATCCCTACTTCTTTTAGTCTAATTGATCCCTCGATATAAAATTAAACGCCATGCTTGTAAAAAAAGATTTTGTACTTAAATTGAATGCGAAGCTGCGATGTCCAGATTGAAGGAACGAGAAGAATGAAGCCAACAAGAGAAGAAGAAGAAGAGATAGACGAAACACCATGGAAAATGAAACAGAAAAGAAAAAAATTATATTAAAAATCGGAAATTATCATATAATATTCAAGAAATAACAGTATTTAATAAATTTAAAATGATTTTAAATAAGTAATTAATGGATTGAAAAAAATAAATACCTAAATAAAATAATGTAAAAAAGATACAATTTTTATTTAAGTTATGAATAGATACATACCTCGTAGGTCGAATTAAGTTGCCTCCTCGCAGGGGATTACGATAGAAAAAATTAATCCAATGAGGTTAACACTTTATTAGAAATAAACTCCCGATGCAACCACTTGTTTTGTTTTTATTCAACCACCTGTAATAAATAAAGAAAAATAAATTAAATTTTATTCACTAAATCATTACTTCGGATCTCTTCCTTAGAAAGTACCCTAATAAAATATAGCCTATAAAGAGTAGAAGATGTAAGTTTTCATTTGGTGTAAGAATTTTTATTTCCGGTTGACTAATTTCTGAGATTAGTCCCTACACATACATACAAACGTTCCTTCTTTATATAGCTACATAAACAATAATACTAGCAAAATCAATAAACGAATAATTATAGATGTAGCTAAGGGGCCGTCTATATATTATGTCACACAGTAAGGGGGCTTTGTGACAAAATGTGATAGGGGGGCCCGGGGATTAAAAATTGTAATGTCACATAAATTTTATTGACTTGAACGTTTATTTGGATCACTTTTTGATAAAAGTCTTAGATTTATAGATATCCAGCATTTTCCATGACAGTATATGATCCGAATCCTCAGAAGTGTCATGGAAAATGCTGGTTATCTATAAATCTAAGAGTTTTTCAAAAAGTTGTTCAAGTAAACGTTCAAGTCAACAAAATTTCCAAAAAATGAAATAGGAATCAAGTTTCTAGGATGAGTGTTTTTCATTTTAATAAGGAAAAATTGCGATTTTTTGCAAAAAATTGCAGTTTTTCAAAACCACAACCTCATTGCTGCACGGATTACTATTTATTCAATTAAGATGAAACTTTGTTTAAATTGTAGCAAATTTAATCTAGCTTAAAAATGTCTTTGTAGAAAACGTGCCCCTCCATGGTCAAAATGGGAAAATATCGAAAAAAAGTGCGAGTTTTTGGGTGATCCGGGGGGCTGCCGAAGTCGAAAACTTAGATTTTGCGCTTGAGCCCGACGGTTGGTCGGAGAAAAAAACCTAAATGATAAAATTTGTAATAAATTTTATGAACTTTCATTTTGAATAGGAATGTTATTTAAGAAAATTTGATAGTTTTCGAGTTATAATCGAAAAACCGCCAAAAATGGAAATTTCACCTTTTTTTTGTATTTTCTACAATGTTGCTTCACGAAATTTTGGTGTGAAACCTAAGATTTGAATTCAGCATCCCAAAACACATATATATGCAAAAAATCAGAACTACCCCAAAACTTTTCTGATAAAAACACCATTTCACTGGACTTTAAACTACAGATAAAATCATAAGATTAAGTAATTAAAATATCATGAAATACAAAATTAGAATAATCATGTTAAATTAAATAAAAAAAAAATACTTATGTGCTGTCTAAATGGGTTATGTTCCCAGGGACAATAATTAAAATAAAATAATATTAATAATAGGGGAGGTTCCTGAACCTTGCTTAACAATTCAATAATAAAACAGAAGCTATCCTCTCTGCTGTTTACAGCCGATGTATAGTATAGAACAGTGTTATTCAACCTGTGGGTCGCGACCCCCTGGCATGAGGCATCCCACGCCAAATCTGATGGTTTGAAAAATTTTACTTTTTGATTTCCTTAATTTTTTGACATTTAAATTTTTTTATCACCTGTTTAAAAGATATCAAACTTCGTTTTTAACTCATAATTTCTTTAAAAATTGTCCAAATTCAAATTTATTTTTCTGAAATCTTTGTTTTTTTTTACATACTTTTTAGAAAAAAATTATTTAAAGTGTTTTTATATGCGATTTTTAGTTTGAAAATTTTAATCTTATTTTTAAATTGTACTTTTCGATTTTTTTGCATTTTTTTCTAAAAATTATGTAAAAAAACAAAAAATTAAAAAAAAATTAGAATTTGGACTAATTATGAAGAAGTTATGGACAAAAAACCGAAATTCGATATCTTTTAAACCGGTTATCAAAAAAATTTCAAAATTTACCTGGAAGAGTTTTTTGATGGGCTTTCTAAAAAATGTCAAAAAATGAAGGAATTCAAAAAATAAAATTTTTCAAACAATCCGATTTTGCGTGGAATGCCCCATTTTTATTAAGAAAATTTCTCAGACCCCACTTCTCCAATAAACGACTGAGTCAACGAAAACGAATCGAGGAAAAATATGTCTGTTATAGGTACATACTTAATTGTGTATTTAGCCAATACCTAATAATTATAAAAATTCATAAAAACGTGGTAAGGATTTGATATTTGTAACATAATAAAATTCAGGTTACAAACAGAGGGGGGTAGGGGGTTGCGTAAAATATTTCCATACTAAGGGGGTCGCGTCATGAAAAAGGTTGAAAAACACCGGTATAGAACAAACATCCTTCCAAAGGAGCGAAAAGAATAATAATAATAATAATTTGAAAAGTTTTAGGAAATGAAGAAAGTGTGTGTGTGTGTATTTGTGGGAAAAATAATTCATCAGAAATCGCTTAAGTTAAGTTTCAGTGAAATAAATTATTTTATATTTAAAGTAAAAATCACATCTAGAATAAATTTATAATCGGAATATATATTTTTTTCGTTAGAGATAAAAATTATGAAAAACAATTCTTAAGAAATTTACATTAAAAGTAAAATTATCATTTATATATGAACAGAGACTTTTATTTTACACCTAAAATGATATCTGGAAAAAATATTAATCAAATCTGAACACATTTTAACCCGAGTTGTAATGAAAAATAATTATATTAAGTGAAATGAAATTTTACTTTAGAGTGATTTAATTAAAGTATTTTGAAAAATGAATTAATTCATGGAAGAAGTAATGAAGATGAATATGAATTAAACGCTTTGTCTACGTCAGAGGTGGCCACAACGTGGCTCGCGAACCGCATGCAGCTCTTCAGTCAATCTCGTGCGGCTCTTGAACCCTCTTGAATAATACTGACTTTAAAAAGTACAGGCTGTGGATTAAAGATCTACCACATTTTGAAGAAGTATAAAAAATGAAAAAATTTAACTGGAAAAAACTGAATATATTTTTGAAAAGAACATAAAATAAATTTTTTTAAATGTATTTTAAACATTATCAGACAAAAAAAGGGGGGGGGGGGCAAAAATGAAAATTCTAGCCCTTTCGACCAAACTCAACCAAATTTTGTATGCATATTCTGTGGACCCCCAGAGGGCTAGAAATGCAAAAACTAACCACCCAAAATGGGGGAAGGTCAAAAATGAAAATTCTAGCCCTTTCGAACAAACTATGTATACAAAATTTGTTTAGTTTTTGCATTTCTAGCCTTCTGGGGATCCACAGAATATGTATACAAAATTTGGTTGAGTTTGGTCAATAGGGCTAGAATTTTTTTTACCCCCTTTTTTGTCTGATAATGTTTAAAATACATTTAAAAAAATTACATTTATTTTTTTATTTTTATTTTAAGGGCGCATCGACTGCCAGGGCCATTAGCGATTTCATTTATTTTATTTTCAAAAATATATTTACTTTTTTCTAGTTAAATTTTTTCATTTTTTATATCTCTTCAAAATGTGGTAGATCTTTATTCCCCATCCTGTATAATAATTAAATTAAAAAAATAATAATACAAAAATTAAATTAATTTGTAAGTAAGTAGAGCAAAACCTATGTTACTTCATTTATATTTTATAAAATAAAATAATGTCTTTTTTTAATATAGTAAAACATTAAACTTCAAACAAAATGTGGCTCGCTTTGAAAAAGTTTTATAAATTTGCGGCTCCCAAAGTTAAGGTTAGTGGCCACCCCTTGTCTATGTAAAAAGGAAAAATAATTCAAACTTATATATTGTATTTGATAGTAGATCATTTGCGTAATATAAAAGTCGAAAAATAAATTTTTTTTTTAAATAATTAATTCACTTCTGAGCTTGTTTGTTTTTAATTTCACACTTGGTAAAAAAATTACTGACTAAATAAATACAATTTTCGAAAATAAACCGTTTGTTGATATTTATGCAACAATCAATGGAATTATAATTAATTATCAATTTTCGCAATACCTATATAGGGTTTCAATTTTGTTTTTATAGGAGCTATGTATGGAGTTTAAAAAAATGTATAGGCGAATTAGAAACAAATTTTAAGACCAGTATTGTCTTTGGTTTAAACAAAACAAAAAAACAATCAAACATGACAAATTTAAGTAAGTTATTTTAAAAAAGAAATTTTTCAAATGCAAAATGCAATACCCTCTATTTTTTTACAAAATGGGACAGAGAAAGGTTATAAACCATTTGTATATCATTTTAATTATTATAATTTCACACACTCTCGCACACACACAGACAAATTAAAAATAGCATATATATATAAATCTATCTATCTACTCTTATTAAACGAGCAAAAATTGTTTGTTTATATTTATATATATATAAATATTGAAAGTTTTTGCCGAGAGTAGCAGAATTTTTATATATTGAAGGAGACAATAAAAGAGTGTGTCTTCTGCTGGAATTATAAATTTTATTTATTTATAACGAGACTATAGTTTCGAGGGCCTTGCCCTCTTCATCAGTCTATTACAATGTATTCACAGGAATTAATTTATGAATGAAAGTTTAAAATCTTTTCTTAACCTAACCACATGAAAGATTTTAAACTTTCATTCATAAATTAATTCCTGTGAATCCATTGTAATGGACTGATGAAGAGGGCAAGGCCCTCGAAACTATAGTCTCGTTATAAATAAATGAAATTTGTAATTCCAGCAGAAGACACACTCTTTTATTGTCTCCTTCAATATATATATATATTGTATTTTGAAAACGGATCTACCGATTTTGATGAAATTCACGGGTTGGGGGTTTTTGGTTTGACACTTCAATCTGTCACGATCTCGTCTTCGGCTAAATTATTTTTGATGGTTTTTTTGTTGATTGAAATAATTATTCACAGGTGGTTGTTTTGATAAAAATGTATAATTACATTTTTATTCAATGCCCTTTTAATAAATAATTGGTTTTTCAATTTTAAATCCCACAAAGATTTTATACCAAATAAATTATATATTAAAAGTAAGCAATTTAATTTATTATAAAGCGAGTTTTAAATGCCACAAACAGTTCATAATAAATATTATATATTAGAATTTGACGTTTTAATTAATTATAAATATTAGTTGAAGGGAGGGAGAAAATGAGAGGGGATGGAATGAATTAATTATAAAAATAGATTGACAATAATGGAATTGGAATAATTATCGGAAAAGAGGTTTTTTTATTTAATTAGTTTTTTCCTCTTATTAAAACAACGACTAAAAAGATGATCAAGGACACTCGATGGTGGAGAAGTAATCTCCGGAGTCGAAGCTAAAATACAATGTATACATTAATTCATGTAAAATAATTGGTTTAATTAATTATAAAAATCGTTAAATTGTTATTTAATTAAAAAAATAATTATACCCAATTTAATTATATACCTATATACACATAATCTGTGGGCCCCTAGAAGGCTAGAAATGCAAAAACTGGGTGCGGGGGTGGGAGTATAAGTAGGGGGTTGCGGTGGATGTATGTGGTGCGGTGGGGGGGGGTCGAAGTGCGTGGGGGAGGGGGACGTGTACTATATATATTTGTATTTTTATCAGAATTTTAAATTAAAAATAATATTAATATAAAGCTTTTATTTGAAACAAAAAGTTTCCGAGCATCGCTCGGTGGCTCCAGGTACTATATATTTAAGATAAGAAAAATTCATTAAGTTACTACCTTAATAAAACGTATCCTGTAATTAAATTAAGAAATTTGATTTTTTTTAATTTAAATTCCTGCCTCTGTCTACAAGTAACTTCTTGAATTTTTCTTCTCTTAAATTATTATTATTCTACTGTTTTATAAAATTAATGTTATAAATATATAACTTACCACTTTAGAGGCGAGAGTCCCCCACGAAGAACCAAATTCAGGATTAAATTAACGCAAAAAGCAAGCAGGTTTTATCTGGAAAAAAAATTAACTTTAATTATAACAATTAATACTGTAACGTTTTAAAGGGTAAAATAATTTAAATCAATTCAATTATAAATAAGACTTTATTTATCAAACAAATATGACAACAACTCAGCCACAATCCATTCAAACTCTCTTGTTTATCTCCTCAGTCAGAGACCTCGCAAATCAGCATTTCATTTCATCTCTTGCAAAGTCCGTTACAATGCCCCCCTATTAAAATTCGTTCGTCCTCGAACGAGATGTTTACAGCACAGGGGCCAAACGGTTTCTGTGGACTACCTTGACCTTGCCTTTGGGTGGTAGTTGAATTCGGTAGATTACATCGTTGATTCGTTGCAGCACTTCATACGGGCCTTCCCAATTCCTCTGCAACTTAGGTGATAGTCCACGCCGCCTTCGCGGGTTATAGAACCACACCATATCGCCTGGATGGAATCCGCCTTCTTCCGCCTTGATGTCGTAGTTGTCTTTCATCCGATCGCTGGCCAACTCGATATGTTTCCTGGCGAGTTCGTGAATTGCATCTAATCGCTTTCTAAGATCTCCTACATAGTCCTCCCCGGCCATTTCGCGTTCTCCAGGACGACACCCAAACTTCAAATCACATGGTAACCTAATTTCTCGGCCAAACAGGATACAAGATGGCGTTTGCCCTGTTGTTTCGTGGATAGAAGATCGGTAGGCCATTAAGAAAAGGTGTAGATACCGATCCCAATCTCTCTGATGCTCGGATACTACTTTGCTGAGATATTTAGCCATTGTTCTATTCATTCGTTCAACCATGCCGTCGGATTGCGGGTGAGCCGGAGTCGTTCTGGTTTTATGTATTCCTAGGAGGCTGCACACTTGTTGGAAGATGGAAGATTCGAAGTTTCGGCCTTGATCGGCGTGGAGCTCAAGCGGCACTCCAAAACGGCTGAACAACTCTTTTACTAGTACCTCAGCAACAGTTGACGATTCCTGGTTAGGTAGGGCGTATGCTTCAGTCCATTTCGAGAAGTAGTCCATTGCAACCAAGATGTATTTATTGCCAGCTTCGGTCGGGGTGAAGGGGCCCGCGATGTCGATAGCTATTCTCTCGAAGGGACTTCCCACGTTGTACTGTCTCATTGGAGCTTTCTTTCTGTTGAGAGGGCCGTTGCCTGTGGCACACAATGCACATTTTCGACACCATTGTTTGACGTCGTCTTTGTATTCTGCCCAATAGAATCTTTCTCGTACTTTTTGGAGTGTTTTCGTTATTCCTAAATGACCTCCCGATATATCGTGCAAATTTTCCAGCACCTCGGAAACTCGATCCTTTGGAACTACCATTTGAAGCCTGGTTCCGCCGCCATTTTCAGCTTCCAAACAACGCTTTAAAATTCCATCTTCTACAATAAGCGATTTCCATTGCGCCCAATAAATTTTAACTTTCCTGCTTAGTGCGCTTATTTCTTGCCAAGCTGGGCGGCGTTCCTGTCTCTTCCATCTGAGAATAATCCCCAAGTCTGGATCTGACTCTTGAGCTTCCCGTAGTTTTTCTGGCTGCCATCGGTCATCAATAACGGTTGTTCGTTTCAGAGAGCACCATTTATCTTCTAACCGTAAGCAATGTTTGCAGTCTTCATTACACGGTCTTCGTGATAGTGCATCAGCGTTTCGATGAATATTTCCTGCCCGGTGCTCGGTCTCAAAATTGTATTCCTGCAGGCGCTCTATCCATCTGGCCACCTGCCCTTCAGGATTTTTGAAACTCTGTAACCATTTTAAGGCCGCGTGATCAGTTCTCAAAAGAAAATTTCGTCCATATAAATACTTGTAGAAATGTTCCACAGACTTCACAATCGCTAACAATTCTCTCCTGGTGACACAATAATTGCGTTCTGGTTTTGAAAGAACTTTGCTAAAATATCCGATGACCTTCTCTTGACCATCTTGCTTCTGAGAAAGTACTCCGCCTATAGCAGTATTGCTGGCATCGGTGTCTAATATGAACTGTCCTTCTATTCGAGGATAGCCCAAAACAGGCGTAGAAGTTAGGGCTGCTTTAAGTTTGATAAACGATTCTTCACATTCATTACTCCAGACAAACGGACGTTTTTCTTCTGTTAAATTGGTCAAGGGCGTGGCTATTTTTGCGAAACCAAGTACAAAGCGACGATAGTAAGTGCACAATCCTAAAAAACTTCGAAGCTCATGTTTGTCCTTTGGAGTTGGCCAATTCTTAACAGCTTCCACTTTTTCCGGATCGGTTGCTACTCCATCTCTTGAAACTATGTGTCCGAGGAATTTCACTTTTTCTTGGAACAATTGACACTTCTTTGGATTTAATTTCAGGTTTGCCACCCGTAGTCTTTGGAATATTTCTTCAAGATTTCTGAGGTGTTCCCCGAAAGAGCGACCGAGGACAATTACATCATCCAGGTACACCAAACAGGTCTTCCAAGATAGCCCTTGCAAAATGGTTTCCATCAAACGTTCAAAGGTAGCAGGAGCGTTGCATAGGCCAAAAGGCATTACGGTGAACTGCCACAGGCCAGAGCCGATGGTAAACGCAGTTTTCTCACGGTCTTCATGGTTAAGTCCTACTTGCCAGTAGCCGCTTTTTAAGTCAAGGGTAGAAAACCACTTTGAACCAGTAAGAGTATCTAAGGTGTCATCGATACGTGGCAGAGGGTAGCTATCCTTCTTGGTGACGTCATTTAGTAAACGGTAGTCGACACAAAATCTTGTTGACCCATCTTTCTTCTTTACCAAGACCACTGGTGACGCCCATGGACTCATCGAGGGTTCAATCACACCCTGATTCTTCATTTCTGAAATAATATTTTCAGCTTCTTCTCTTCTTGCCAGAGGTAATCGTCTTGGATGTTGTCGAATAGGAGAAGCTTCGCCGGTGTTGATCTGATGAGTCACCACTTCTGTTCTCCCTGCTGGGGAATTAGCCGTAGCAAAGACGTCTTGGTTTCTTGCTATCAAATCTTGAATTTCTTTTGAATTAACCTGATCAAGTTTCTCGCATGACTTCCTGATTAATTCATGCAGTTCTTTTGGACACTCTTTATAAGGTGTATCCTTCGGTGGAACAACGCAATTAACTATATGGGACACAGGAGTGCATAGTCCCATTATCGTACCTTTTTTTAAACTAATCGCATAAGGGTTGACGCTCATAATTCTAACTGGCACTAAAGCTGTTCCCCGAACGAGACTTTTCCCCACTAATACTCCGTTAGAAATCTGTTGGTCATCCATTGGTTCGATCATTCCTATTCGATCTTCCCGCAGGTCTCCTTCTAAATTACCCATGACGATTTTTTCACTTCGTCCAGGAATGGTGGTGTCTTCTGCTAAGATGACTCGGATCGCTGCATCATCTTTGCGAGAATGTATAAATGACACTTCATTACCGACCCTTATCACGCCATGTTCTAAATCCAATGAGACACCAAGCCTGCTTAGAAGGTCCATTCCTAAAATAAAATCGTCCGCGATATCTGCTACTAGCACTAGATGGTCCAGAGTTTTGCTTCCAATTTCTATTTTCGCCAAGATTTCCCCTTAGTTGTAATTACCTCCCCGGTAGCCGTACGTAATCTTATATCCGTATGTGATGTAACATTGCTGTCCTTCATCACTTCCGAACGCACAATTGTTCTTGTTGCTCCCGTATCAATCAGAAATGACAGCGCCTTATCGTTTACCGTCCCATCGATATAGATGTTATCCAAATAGTTTTTAGATGATGCCGCACATATCGTGACTACTGGGGCGCGAGCTCTCCAGGCCAACTTCCGCCCCCTCTTGTTGACCCTTTTTAGTTTTCCGGCTTTTTATCTTCTATGACTTCCGGGCACCTGTTACGTACGTGTCCAACTTGTCCGCAGTTCCAGCAGCGAGGTGGTTTTCTTTTAATTTCTTGAAGGACCTGTCTGAGCGTCTCCATTAATGGCCCTTGTAGTTCTTCCTGAACACAGCGAACGCGACTGTAGCCATGCGATGTCTGTTTTGCTGCTTCGAACTCCAAAGCATGGGCGAGTGCGTCATCTATTGTTTTCGGACGAGCGAGCCGCAGTGATTGCTGCATTTCTCGGTCCCTTAACCCGTCCACAAATGTGTCGATTGCTAGCCGTTCGAGAAAATTATGAGGAGCAGTCGGATATGCAAGACGGACTAACCGCGTGACGTCTGTTTCAAACTCCTGGAGACTTTCAGTCGATTTCTGAGTACGGCTTTTAGCTTGAGCATGATAAAATTGCTGTAGATGCATGTCCCCATATCTCATCTCAAGGCGTGCTGACACTAATTTATAGTCTTGCTGGTGCTCCTCAGGAATAGTTTGGAGAGTGCTAAGAGCGTCGCCGCGAAGAGCAAGGATAAGGAATGTACCTCTGTCACTGTCCGTCCATCGGTTTACCCTGGCCGCTGCTTCAAATTGCCGCCGATAGGTACTCCATGGTGACTTTCCATCGAAAGTTGGTGGTTTCACTTTGTGCTTTTCTTGAAAACAAGTACCCTCTTTGGGTTCGCCATCATTGAGATCAATAAGTGAGTCCGTGTGATTTTCCAAAATCGGGGTTGATAGCTTGGACGGCGACGTCTGGTTCTCTGGTCGAACGCTTATCTGATCCAATCGATTTGTTAGCGTGGATAAAACATCTTCTAATTGATGTTGCTTCGATTTTAATTCGCTCACCGTGTTCTCCAGATCGCCGACCCGGGATTGCATTTCTCCAACGAGTTTCACCTCAGCTGCCTCAATCTTGTCTTCTAATCTTCGAGAACTTTCCTCCATTTGAGCCTTAAGTTGTAAAAGAACAGCCATGAGGGATGTTTCTTCATTTTTATTTGCTTGAGATCTGGTCGTCGACATTTTTTTTTTTTTTTTTTTTTTAATTATTCTACTCTTCAGGGATAATTTACCTCCAAACCTGACACCAGTTGTAACGTTTTAAAGGGTAAAATAATTTAAATCAATTCAATTATAAATAAGACTTTATTATCAAACAAATATGACAACAACTCACAGCCACAATCCATTCAAACTCTCTTGTTTATCTCCTCAGTCAGAGACCTCGCAAATCAGCATTTCATTTCATCTCTTGCAAAGTCCGTTACAATACATAATGAAATAAGAAAATATTTATTTTAAGGTAGTTGTTTCACCATATGGATTTTCTTAGGATTTTTTTGAAATTTAGATAGATTATTATTTAAATACTTCTGCATTGATTGGTGGCAAAACAAAATTTATGAACAATATAATTCCGGAGATAATAAATTCCAAAGATAGAGTTTTTCAGACTCTTATACATTGCACTATACGGGATATCGGAAAGTGTACATACATATTTAATTATAATCTTGGCATTAAACAATAACTAATACATTTTTTAAGAAAATTTTAATTCATAGTTACAACACAGTTTCTGAGATAATAATGAATAAATAATGAAAAAAGTATAATGAAAAATTTACACTAAAAACAAGTTGGCAACAACGCATTTATTTAACCTAAAAAGTGGGTTAACTTTAGTGACATATTTTTGATGTTTTTCGCTTCAGCCATTGTCGCAACAGCTTTTGAATCGCTTATTAAGAACTTTTTGTTTAATAAATCGACCTTTATAATGTACATTATCTGAAATTTCTATGATGAAATGTATACAAGCCTCGGACAATGTTGCCAGATTTGTCAAACGAGCACGGGATTGGCTAGTAGTGATACATAAACATCAAAAAGTTTTGGGCTTATGAATTATGAATCCTTATTGTCTGTACTATATACTCTAGAATTAACTTTTTGCTAGTAGTGTGGCGAAACAACTACCTTATGATTCGTTTAGGTTAATATCTTGAAATTATTTTAAATAAATTCGCAATTTATAAAGAGAAACAGTTTGGGTTAATTGAAATATAAACTTTTTAATTAGTAGAGATTGTGGTGTTGGTGCAAGGTGAAACATCTTTAATAAAGATAAGAGTAAATAAATATTATATTTAATATTGATTTACTATGAGTTAAGGATACTAGGTCACTTATTTTTAACTTCATTTTTAATGTGAAATAAGTGACCTAGTATCCATTAACTCATAGTAAATCAATATTAAATATAATTTATTTACTCTTATCTTTATATAAACTTTTGGCGAAATGGAAGAAATAATATATTTAAGGTAGTTGTTTCGCGACAATACTAGCAAAAAGTTAATACTAGAGTATATCGAACAGACAATAAGGATTCATAATTCATAAGCCCAAAACTTTTTGCTGTTTATGTACCACTACTAGCCAATCCCGTGCTCGTTTGATAAATCTGGCAACGCTGTCCAAACTTGTATATATTTTATCATAGAAATTTCAGATAAAGTACATTATAAAGGGAGATTTATAAAACAAAAAGTTCTTAATAAGCGATTGAAAGTTTTTGCGACAATGGCTGAAGCGAAAAAACGTCAAAAAAAGTACTAAAGTTAACCAACCTTTTATGTTAAATAAACGCTTTGTTGCCAGATGGTTTTTAGTGTTATTCATTATTATCTCAGAAACTGTGTTGTAGCTATGAATTAAAATTTTCTTAAAAAATGTATTAGTTATTGTTTAATGTTGGTTTAGTTTTTTACGAGGGGTAAACCGCGATTGGAATTAGGTGTACATCGTCTTTGGAATTATTTGGAATTACTTTGGAATTCATTAGATAATCTATTGTCTTTTACTTGGAAATGAAAGTGGAAGTAGAAGTAGGTGTACAGGATTTTAGTTCGCGGTTCACCCCTCGGTTTTTTATAACAATGGTAAGAAGAGTTTCTTAATTATAATTAAATAAGTATGTAAACTTTCCAATATCCTGTATAGTGCAATGTATAAGAGTCTGAAAAACACTATCTTTGGAATTTAATATCTCCGGAACTATATTGTTCATAAATTTCGTTTTTACACCAATCGATGCAGAAGTATTTAAATAATAATCTGTCTAAATTTCAAAAAAATCCTAAGAAAACCCATATGGCGAAACAACTACCTTAAATGAGAGTATAATGATTCGTTTAGGTTAATAACTTGAAATTATTTTAAATAAATTCGAAATTTATAAAGAGAAACAAAGTATGGGTTAATTGAAATATATAAGCTTTTGGAAAAATGGCAAAAATAATATATTTAAATTTAAATATCTGCTATTTATTTAATAAGTAAGTGGGGAATTCGTGTCGAAATTTCTGTTATTTAGTAAAAATAATTATATCTTGTTAGCTAGAAGGAAATTTGATGTTAATTAGATTGCGATTATTACCTGGAATAGCTACTATAACTTGAAAAGGTGATTATATGTGGATGTGTACGCATGGAAAGAGGTCTGAGTACTGGCTGACGCCTGCGGGCCAAGCGCCTGGGGGCCGGGGCAGAGGGGACAGAGTAACGGGACTTGTACTAGCGAATTTGCAAAGGACCAGAAGAAGGGGAACAGCGCAAATGACCACGAGGAATTACACATATTTAAAACAGTATTAATTAATAAAATAATAAATCATTCAATTTGCTCCCTAATACACGTATACTATGTTCAAAATATATATATATATATATATATATATATATATATATATATCGGGTGAGTTTTTTATCTTGAGACAGTCTTATAACTCAAAAACAGTTTATTAAATGAAAAAAAGTTTCAAAAAAAAGTTTATTTATATCGAGGGGAAACTAAACTACGCTATTGTGTGTCGACCTAGAACAAGCTTTCAAGGGTATTTCAAGGTAAAGTTCTGATTTTTAAATGAAAATCTATATATTTCTTTAAAAATCCTTAATTTTCAAAAAAAAACTGACAAACTTTCATAAGAACTATTAAAAAAAATTCTAATAATTATTTTTAACATTTATCCAACTAAATTATCGAAGAATAATGATCAAATATTTAATTATTAAATAAATAATTATTAAATCGAAAAAACACAGCAATTAAAATCAGTGTTTATAATGATCTTAAGACTTAATTAAATACACAGATAAAATAGAACTACTTAAATTTCTTCAGTTTAAAAAAGTTTATTTCGCATGTCAAACCAGTAGATAGTTATATTGTTTTACCATAATAATAAAAATAATTTTTATGAAAAAAAAATAAAAACGACTTCAAATGCAACAAATAAAATAATATTTTTTTTTTTGGCTTTTCGGCCCTTCTAGCCATAAGCCAATTTACGATACTATATTTTTTTTAAATTTTGCCTCTACCCCGGGGGGTCAGATTTTAGCCGAATGCCTCGAGTCGGATTCGAACCCGGGTCCACTAAAATAATAATAACTTAAAAATAAAATAAAATCCACTAAAAGGTATAAGATAATTAATTATCTTATTTAGTTACAACTAAACGTCGAAATATTAGCATGAAATTACTTTTTGAAGTCGGTGCCAAACAAACTATACCTATAAGCGAACTTACCCGCCAAACGTACTAAGTAAGATCCGTCAAGTGCGATTCATAAAATGTATATGTTTGGCACCGACTTCAAAAAGTAATTTCATGTTAATATTTCGTCGTTTAGTTGTAACTAAATAAGATAATTATTTTATACCTTTTAGTGGATTTTATTTTATTTTTAAGTTATTATTTTAATTGTTGCATTTAAGTTTTTTGAAGTCGATTTTATTTTTTTTTTATAAAAATTATTTTTATTTTCTCTTTTTAGTGATGTTATTAATAGTGGTTATAAGATTTTTTTATAAAAGATTTTATTTATCATAATTTCGATTATTTGCTCATAAGAATTGGAGATTACGTTATTTCGTCGTTGATCATATCATCAGAACTTGACCAAGTTAATATGGCACCATCCCTAAGATACGCCCTTTCCAATAAAAAAAGAATCATCGAAATCGGTTCATAAACAAAGAAGTTAGGCCTGAACAAACATAACAAAAAAGGTCTAATACCAATGAAAAAAAAACGGGACCAATCGGAAGCTAGACTGAACCCAATGCTATTTTTTTTTAAATTGGTTCACAATTGGCGGAGATATGAGGTAACATAGACTTGGTATAAAGTATTAGTGGATTTTAAAATTGAAAAACCAATTATTAAATAAAAGATAATTGAAAAAAATGTAAACAAACTTTTTATAGAGATTTTTATCTATCAATAATTACTTTAATTAAGAAAATATCAATTAAGATTAAATTTGTCGAGGTCCAGACCTAGCCAGATCGTTTTCTCATCCTCAAAACTTGATAATAGAGTTGGTTTCATCAAAATCGGTAGAGCCGTTTTCAAAATAGAACTATGATACAATCAAATATACAAATAAATAAATATACAATTTTTGCTCGTTTAATAAGAGTAGATAAAGTCGACAGAGTTTCAAATTTTTTGAACCATTACTTTGGCCGGAATAAAAAATTGATCGTTCAATGCCAAAAACCCCATGTTATTTGGATGGGAAACTTAATCGCTGTTTAGCACTAGGTTTGAAAGGAAAGGAAGAAAAAATCCAATAAATTACACCTTATTTTGATATGGGTCCATTTTTTCTTTCCTCACTACCCCTGAGCTGCCTTCCATTACTTTCAATTAAAAGTTCTACCAGTCCGTTTCTCTCCAGAGAAAATTTCGTGCAAATAAATAAATAAATAATTTATAAGATACACTGCCTAGCAATGAAAATGCCTCGGGGTCAAAAATAGCTGATACTTATGTATTTCCACCTGCTGAATTCAAAAATCATTAGCTCTTGTTTTGGAGATATAATCGGTCAAAACGACGAAAAAAGCCATTTTGACATATTTTCGAGTCCCATTAGATATTAAACAGCAATATTTGAGATCACAATATTTTGTTGAAGTAATAGAAAACAGCTTCCTCTTTGATTTTCAAATTACGCCTTGTTTTTAGCTCAATTAGAACTCGAGTTATAACTAAAAAACTAAAACTACGTGATTATAAAGGATAATAAACATATATAAAAACATATGGTCTTACTTTTTTAGTTATAACTCGAGTTCTAATTGAATTATAAACAAGTGGTAATTTGAAAATCAAAGAGCAAGCTGTTTTCTATTACGTCAACAAAATATCTTTATTTCAAATATTGCTGTTTAATATCTAATGTGACTCTAAAATAGGTCAAAATGGCCTTTTTCGTCGTTTATTATTATTATAACCACTACAAAAGCAAACTTTATACGGAATATAGGTACTTTTCCTTTATTTTGGTGCACAATGAATAGAAAAATCATGAAATCAACTTTAGGACAAGGAAAAAAAATTGTAGAGTTGTGATATTAATTTACTATGAGTTACGTTTTCTAGGTCACTTGTTTCACGTGTAATTGGGAGAATATATTTTATTTGAATTAAAAAAAATAGATAGTGATTTATTTCTGTTTATTCTAGTAAAATGAATAAATAATCTGATATCATGCGGAATGGAGATAAAGTAATCGTTTAATAAATATAATTTTTTTTGCAATTGAAAAATAAATTGAACTGGAAAAAGCGTCTCTAGAATAATTAGATTCTCTAGATATATATTTTCAAAGAGATGAAAATAATATCTTCAAAATATTATTAAGAAGTTGGAATCAAAATAAAAATGATAATTGAGAAAAATATTTACTATTGTGTAAAATAAATTATTATCAACTTTTATTACGAAACACATTAAGTGAATTCGTATACAACTATATTAAACTCTAGAGGAGTTTGAATAGAAACTAGAATAATCAAGGCAAATGAAAAGCCAAGTGAAGTTTCGCTAGAAGCTGTTAGCCCTTTCATGGATGGATTAAAATAATTAAACTAAGGCAATAGTCCAAAATCTCATGAGAAATTAGATTACTAGGTACACTCGAATAGCAGAAGAAAATTTGAAAACGGAAAGTCGTATATAGCTCGTTCTGATGCCAAAATTTTTTATTTCCACAACAAAGAACTGATTATACATGGTAGGGCATAAAGATCTCCCACATTTTGAAGAGGTATAAAAAATGAAAAAAATTAACTAGAAAAAACTGATTATATTTTTGAAAATAAAATAAAATATATATATATATATATATATATATATATATTTAATGTGTTTTAAACATTATTCAGACAAAAAGGGGGGGGTAAAAAATGGGGTGGAATTCTAGCATTTTCGACCAAATTATGTATACAAAATATGCTTAGTTTTTGCATTTCTAGCCTTCTGAGGGTCCACAGAATATGTATACAAAATTTGGTTGAGTTTGGTCAAAGGGGCTAAAATTTTAATTTTTGACTCTCCCCCCATTTTAGGTGGTTAATTTTTGCATTCTAGTCTTTTTGGAGTCCACAGAATATTTATACAAAATTTAATTGAGTTTGGTCGAATTTTCATTTTTGACCCCCCTCCCTTTTGAAGATAGCGTATCAAGTATTAGAAAAAGTTATTACTTTTTCGTCCAATTCATATTAAAAAAGAAAATATTTTTAAAGAAAACACCAAATAATTTAGATCAGTGTTTCTCAACCTTTTGTAGAGCGAGGAACCCTAGAGAACTTATATTTATTTCTGAGAAACCCCACTAGAACTAAAATTTGAGATATTTAATTTTTCGTTAAAATATCAACATCATGCTACTTTTTTAGCTTCCAAATATAAGATATCGCCGCCGATAACGGTGTTGCCACATTTTAAAAATTTGCTAGATTTTGGGGAAATTGGGTACAAAAAAACGTGCATTTTAAATTACAATACCTAACATTTTTATTTTCATGAATTATTAAATTTTTTTGGTAATGTCATTGGGATACCCATATGCCCCTTTCGGATCGGACAAGTTTTTTTTACATATTCAATGTACAGTCATAAATAATATTCTTATCTATTAGTTCAAGAGCTGGTGACACATTTTTTGAGTAAGGATTTGACCCAACTAGAAATAATGCGTAATAGTACCGTCTATGATAGTTGTACAAGGAATGGCCAGTCTGGCTGGTCTAAGCAGGTGGACCAGGTACTGCGCATGGTGTGAGTGCGGTAAAAAATACATATGTGTTAAAAATATTTTTGACCCAGAATGAAATTATAAAAATTAAATAACACTTTGGGTGGTCTGGTTCCACGTCCCACCACTCAAATGGTCTGGGGTGAATATATTATGTTTATAATTGACTATAAATTATAATTTTTATAATTTCATTCTGGGTCAAAAATATGTGTTAAAAAATATTTTTGACCGACAATGAAATTATAAAAATTATAATTTATAGGCAATTATAAACATAAATATTCACTCCAGACCATTTGAGTGGTGGGACGTGGAATCAGACCACCCAAAGTGTATTTTTACAACATGAAAAAAATAGCATCATGCTCCTTCACGGCTCTAGAGCATGATTTAATGCAGCCGATCAGATGTCATTTTCGTCGCGCACCCTGCCAATAACATAACTGTTAAAGGAGTCAAGAAGGAGATGAATACAAGCTTCACACATACATCACACACACACATCATTGAATTTTCGTGTGAATTTTGCCTCTGTATAATTAAAAATCATAGGATTAGTATTAAAAAAAATAAACTTAAATTTGTCTATAGAATCTATAGAAACTTATTATTTTTTTTCTAGATTCTATATCTTAAGGGAATGGAATACTATCACTTGTAGTTGTCCGAGTGTAATGAACTTTTATAGTTTCAGAGAAAGAGAGTTTTCGTAAAATGAACCTATTACAGTGAATCCAATACATTAACTTTTATGAATCGCTATATGTATGTGAAAGTAAAAAAAACATCAATAAATTTCCATTAAAAACTTCAATAACTTTTATAAACTTGATCCATTATAAATATTAAAAATATATCCCCATTAAAGAATCTAATTTTTAAAATTTCAAATTTCCAAAACAAAAAAAAAGTAAAAAATTCATATAGAGTGAATAAACTCTGTTTTATTTATTTATTATCATTTCAATTTATTTATCTATTGTACCGATGTATATTCATCATTATCAATTTAAAAATAGCTATTAACTTACCAGCGTAGAGTCTGGACCCCATGGAGCATTCCATATCAGGATTAAAGCAATATTACTAGCCAGTCGTTGTTCTTCCACTAGAAAAAAGAAAAAAATTAATCAAACAATTATCAGGAGTTTAGAAGGTAGACAAAAAATTAAATTAAATGTTGTATTTTACGTTAATTGTACAAGTTTCGACACATAATTCTATATCTTCCTCAGGGGACAAATACACGATAATTAACTTGTTGTATTTAAAAATATACATTTAAAATTGTAGTACATCTATCTACTCTTATTAAACGAGCAAAAATTGTATATATATTTATATATTTAAACATTAAATGAAAGGGAAAGTTAAAACGCTTTCATTTAATGTTTACATTTACACATTCTAAATAAAATTTATTATTGAATATCTGAACAAAATTCATCTGTTTCGATTCCCCAAAGAATCAGACAGATGAGAATTGTAGTAAATTTATTTATATATTTATTTATATATATATTTGTTTGTATTTTTGTATCTTAGTTCTATTTTGAAAACGGCTCTACCGATTTTGATGAAACCAACTCTATTAACAAGTTTTGAGTATAAGAAAAAGATCTGGCTAGGTCTGGACCTCGACAAATTTCATCTTAATTGATCTTTTCTTAATTAAAGTAATTATTGGTAGATGAAAATCTCAATAAAAAAGTTTGTTTACATTTTTTTTCAATTATCTTTTATTTTTAATTGGTTTTTAATTTTAAAACCCACTAATAGGTTATAACAAAAATTATTATATTATATTAAAACTAAATTAACAGGTGTCTTGGAAAGAGGAGGAAGGGGAGGGAGAGGAGAGAATACCAATCGATTTGATTGGGGAATAATGGAATTTAAATAATTATCGGAAAAGAGGTTTTTTTATCTAATTAGATTTTTCCTCTTATTAAAAACACGGACTAAATATGAATAAGGACACTCGATGGTGGAGAAGCAATCTCCGAAATCGAAGCTAAAATACAAAGGTATACATTAATTAATGTAAAATAATTGGTTTAATAAAATTTATTAAAAAAAAAAAATAACAGGTGTCTTGAGGAGAATGGATAGAAGACCAATCGACTTGATTGGGGAATAATGGAATTGAAATAATTATCGGAAAAGAGGTTTTTTTATCTAATTAGATTTTTCCTCTTATTAAAAACAAGGACTAAAGATGAATAAGGACACTCGATGGTGGAGAAGTATTCTCCGGAATCGAAGCATAAAATACAATGTATACATTAATTAATGTAAAATAATTGGTTTAATAAAATTTATAAAAAAAAAAAAAAACAACAGGTGTCTTGAGTGAGAATGGATGAGATGACCAATCGACTTGATTGGGGAATAATGGAATTGAAATAATTATCGGAAAAGAGGTTTTTTTATCTAATTAGATTTTTCCTCTTATTAAAAACAAGGACTAAAGATGAATAAGGACACTCGATGGTGGAGAAGTAATCTCCGGAATCGAAGCAAAAATACAATGTATACATTAATTAATGTAAAATAATTGGTTTAATAAAATTTATAAAAAAAAAAAAAAAAACAGGTGTCTTGATGGAGAATGGATAGGATGACCAATCGACATGATTGGGGAATAATGGAATTGAAATAATTATCGGAAAAGAGGTTTTTTTATCTAATTAGATTTTTCCTCTTATTAAAAACAAGGACTAAAGATGAATAAGGACACTCGATGGTGGAGAAGTAATCTCCGGAATCGAAGCACAAAATACAATGTATACATTAATTAATGTAAAATAATTGGTTTAATAAAATTTATAAAAAACAAACAACAGGTGTCTTGATTGACTGAATTGATGGGATTACCAATCGACTTGATTGGGGAATAATGGAATTGAAATAATTATCGGAAAAGAGGTTTTTTTATCTAATTAGATTTTTCCTCTTATTAAAAACAAGGACTAAAGATGAATAAGGACACTCGATGGTGGAGAAGTATTCTCCGGAATCGAAGCACAAAATACAATGTATACATTAATTAATGTAAAATAATTGGTTTAATAAAATTTATAAAAAAAAAAAACAGGTGTCTTGAGGAGAATGGATAGAATGACCAATCGACATGATTGGGGAATAATGGAATTGAAATAATTATCGGAAAAGAGGTTTTTTTATCTAATTAGATTTTTTCCTCTTATTAAAAACAAGGACTAAAGATGAATAAGGACACTGGATGGTGGAGAAGTAATCTCCGGAATCGAAGCAAAAAATACAATGTATACATTAATTAATGTAAAATAATTGGTTTAATAAAATTTATAAAAAAAAAAAAAAAATAACAGGTGTCGATTGAGGATTGACGGAATTACCAATCGACTTGATTGGGGAATAATGGAATTGAAATAATTATCGGAAAAGAGGTTTTTTTTTATCTAATTAGATTTTTCCTCTTATTAAAAACAAGGACTAAAGATGAATAAGGACACTCGATGGTGGAGAAGTAATCTCCGGAATCGAAGCAAAAAATACAATGTATACATTAATTAATGTAAAATAAATGGTTTAATAAAATTATAACAGGTGTCTTGGAGGATGGGATGGGGAGGAGACATTGATTCAATAATAGAATTGAAATAATTATCGGAAAAGAGGTTTTTTTCTTTAATTAGTTTTTTCCTCTTATTAAAAACAAGGACTAAAAGATGATCAAGGACACTCGATGGTGGAGAAGTAATCTCCGGAATCGAAGCTCAAAAACAATGTATGCATAAATTCATGTAAAATAATTGGTTTAATAAAATTTATAACAGGTGTCTAAATCATAACATCACAGGTGCAATCATAACAAAACAGGTGTGTTTACAAATAAAGTGGCTTTTTTTATATAACTTGGAAACAAATCTTATTTAATTTTATGTTTTTATTTCCTATACGATTATTTTTTATTATTATTATTTTCCTATTTATTTTTTTATAATTTTTATCAATATGAACGAATGTGGGCAAATTGGTGTACGAGTAAACAAATATACACATTATATGTGGACCATTAGAAAGCTAGAAATGCAAAAACTGGGTGCGGCGTGGGGTGTATGTGGGAGGTTCAGTTGTAGGGAATCCGGGGGTGGGGGTGGTGTGGAATTGGAGGGGGGTGCAGTGATGGGGGCGAGGTGCATGGTTTCGGGGGGAGTCTAGGGTGCGTGTATTATATATATTTGTATTTATTTTAATTTGGTTACCGTGCATCGCTCGGTGGCTCCATTTACTTATTAATTATTAAAATTGTAAAATGAAATCCCAGGGTGTTGGATAAAAATTTAATTACAAACAGGGTTTTGTTCATTAATCAGATAGTCGAACGTTTGGTCATTTTATTTTTGACTTCTTCAATTGAAACAAGTAGTTGTATAGTGAGCCGCTGAAGAAGTCGAAAATACAATGACGAAACGTTCGGTACATTAAAAAATAAAACTTCTGTTTGTAATTTGATTTTTATCCAACTCCTTGTGATTTCAATTAACATGATTAATTATATTTATCTAAGAGTTTTAAAAAATCAACTGGTGTGGTCACCACACGACTTTCACATTTTCATTTATTTGAAATCATCGCGGCACTCAAAATTTACACCCCCTTCATTTATTTCAATCGGATTAAAATTTATACACGACTAATAACTCATTAAACTTAATAAGTAAAGCAATTTTAAGAAATTTAGCTTAATTTGATCAATTTTTAATAAGAAATAAAATTATTTAGAATTACGAAAAATACTTGAATTTTGAAAGAAAAATTTCAAAACCTTAATAAATAATTGAGCCATTTATTTTTAAAGTGGCCTAAGTCCAATTTTGAAGAAAATGAGTTAATGACAGATTTAGTTAGACATAGATATCTTCTTTTCAAATTTATAATATCATAGCCAAAGGAGTACAATATCCTCATCAATTCGTCAAAATAAATACATCAAAATATATATAAATATATGTATTTATAAAAATATAAATACAAATATCTCAAAATAACAAATAATGGACTTAGGCCACTTTCCAAAATAAACGGCTCAATTAGTTGTTAATGAAAAGCTCACTTAATTTGATTCAAAACGTGTTTAGAAATCTAAAACTAAAATGTTGTGCAATTTGGTATAAAATGTGAAGAAAAGGTCTAATGAAAAAGTCACTTAATTTGATTCAAAACGTTGTAAGAAAGCTAAAACTAAAATTTGGTTCAATTTGGATGAAGAGTGTAAAAAGGTCCTTAAGGATAATTAATGAAAAAGTCACTTAATTTTATTCAAAACGATGTAAGAAAGCTAAAACTAAAATTTGGTTCAATTTGGATGAAGAGTGTAAAAAGGTCCTTAAGGATAATTAATGAAAAAGTCACTTAATTTGATTCAAATCGTTGTAAGAAACCTAAAACTAAAATTTGATTCAATTTGGATAAAAAATGTAAAAAGCTCCTTGAGGATAATTAATGAAAAAGTCACTTAATTTGATTCAAAACGTTGTAAGAAAACTAAACCTAAAATTTGGTTCAATTTGGATGAAGAGTGTAAAAAGGTCCTTAAGGATAATTAATGAAAAAGTCACTTAATTTTATTCAAAACGTCGTTAAATAATGTAAGGGGTTGATTATATTTAATAAGGGTGGGAAATAGTTCACTATCCCCTCGTAAAGAACAATTTCCAAAGATGTTTCCACTAAGAAAGTCGGGGCACAAATGGCTCAACTGCCTTGATGCATCTCCTTATATTAAAACTAAAGAGGAGAAGTATGGAGGGGGGATTTTTCAATATTTTTAAAAAATAACTTCAAATTCCAAATCTAGATAATAAATCCTATTTCATATTTAACCACCTACTTATTTTGGATCTGCCCCTTGGTCGAGAGGGTTGAAAGGGGCCCAGAACCCCCCCCCCCCCCAAAGAATTAATATAAAAATAAAAAATAAAAAATAAGATTTTAAATCTTTATAATTAATCTTACTAAAAATAATCATTCGATAGTACTTTAGTAGATTATTGTGAGAAGAACATGACTTTCACTTGCTTCTATATTATCACTTAAAAAATAAAAAAATAAACAATATTTTAATTTAAAAATTTTATCCATTAACTATTAACTATTTTGGGTGGTTATTTTCAAAAAAATTTTAAACAAAAATGTCAAAAATTACATCCTCTACAATTTTGCTTCTAATAGAATTTGCCGTAGAGTAAACAGTTTAGGAGTTGTAATCAAATAACTCCTAGAGGGACAGGCCATATATACGAAGGGTGGCCAAATTATTAGGGACATTATAAATTTTCAAGTTTAAATGAATTTAATGAGAAAATAAATTAAAAATTATTTGTTAAAAAGAAAAGGGTTGTAAATTTGATTAAGAAATTATTTGATATTAGCTTCAAGGCCCGGCGAAGGCGGGCCTTTTGCTAGCCACCCCCACGTGGCTGCTTTATTGATGTTTTATTAGTTACAGAGAATAAATATAATTGTTTTATTATAAGTCTTAAATAGATATAATTTAAGATTCTATTAACTGCAATTTAAATGTACTTTAAAAAAAATAGATAAACCTTTTTCAAACCTATCTTCAATTAGTTTTTTCGCAAAAAACGAAAATTTCTCGATGATTACCATTTTTAATTTTTTTTTCTCATAAAAAAACTTTGACAAAATAATTATCATATTGTATTTATTATTTGGAAAAAATAAATATTTAGAATTTGAGAAAATAAAATAAAATAAAATAATCTATACAATAAAAATGTTACTAAATAAATACTTTTGTAAAAATGCAGTATTAAATTCTTCTTCAACGATAATGTGGTTAGAACTATTGAGAATGAATGACACTCAAAAATCTTACAAACAGGGCCGCCAACACTTGTTTTTTTTGCTAGTTTAGTTCTTTTATTGTTTGGCAAGCTATGTTGGCTAACCTGAATTTTTTTTAGTTTTTCCTGAATTTTCCAATTTTCCGGGCAACTTTTCCAATTTTTTTTTTACGTATTAACCTGAATTGCACTATTACGAACATTTAAAAAAAAATTAGCCAAATCGGTCCAGGCATTTAAGAGATCTGCGCTTACGAAGAAACAGAAATTCATTTTTATTATATAGATGAAACTTGTCTATTTTAATCTTCGACTATTATGATTAATCGTTAGAAAATAATAATATCCCAACATATAGATTGGAATATAAGACATTTGAAGAGAAGTGCATAGAACGAGGCCAAAGCTGATTCAAATAAGGGGATCGATCTTCTCATATATGTCCGCTAAAGAGAGAGTGGGAGGGAGAGATTGGTTGAATTCAATCCATCAAAAGCAACTTGATATTCACTATAAATTTCGAATTGTACATGAGAATTATAATTTGCAGAGAGAAATGTTTGATTTTCAACAGAAAGATCATATAAAACATAATAGTATTACACTTTAACAGAATAGTGATTCGAAAATTGGAAAGGCAAATTTAATAATGGTTAGTAATCACGTGTACATATGTCAGAGAGGTTCGCATCCCGCAGGTGAGCCAGGTGGCCTGGATTGCTGTTACTGGCACTCGGGTTCGATTCCCGAGGGGGTGAAAAACAAACCCTCTGACATATAATTAAAAATATTCCATTCCATTGGATTTAATAGATGACACCATCTTATGATTTTATAGTAAATTTGAAACTATTACCATCGGCAAATTAATATACACCTAATACCTCACTTTGCGTCGGGGTTACGATCCAAAATAAAGTAAAAACACGACGCAAAGTGAATTAAGATTTTCTATAGCAAACCATGTAAAGATCGAAAATAGGTTCCAGAGGTTACGAAAAATACTACTTTTCAAAATGAAAATTGAACAAAGTAAACATTTAAAAAACAAAAATAATATAAAATTTTATTACATACATACAAAAAACAAAAAAAAACATATTCAATTAAAACGAAATAAACTATTCAATTAATTTATGAAAAACAAAATTAAAATTAATCACTGTCTGATGAGTCCATAGTGGCTATTGTCGTAAGTCGGCTTTCTTTCACAAAAAATTGGTCCAATGTTTGCTGAACAGCTTTTTTTCAACGTAAAAATAAATTTCCTTGTAGCAAAAATTTATAAAAATTTATTATTCTCTTTTAAAAAAAGCACAACACACTAATTGAAACGTTACAAAAAGCACAACTTAACTGAAACATAACATAATTGAAACTGAACTGTATTAAAATTGCGTTGATTTTCAGTTAGAAAGGGAATCCCGGGTTTTGATGGCATGGCAGCAACAAAAGTGGTGCCATCTTTTAGAAAAAAAAGAAAATTTCAAAAAAAAAAATTAAAGACTCGAACCCAAAACAACGCAACCTCGAAAATCTAAAGACGCACAGTGGAAATTAGTACTAATTAAGCAGCGACGCAACTTCGAAAAATGCAAAACGAAACGACCCAAAGCGAGGTATTGGTGTATTTCATATTAAATTAGGAAAAGTCATTCCATTGCCATTCGAATTTTGAATCTCTTCAAAATTCGAAACACTCAACGACCTTTATTTAAATTATATGGCATGGCTATATGTTTAAATTTAGAATCACTATATCGCGAAATTTTACAAATTAAGATAACAATCTTTGAGTAAAATATTTTACGCGTGTACATATGTCAGAGAGGTTCGCATCCCGCAGGTGAGCCAGATGGCCCGGATTGCTGTTACTGGCACTCGGGTTCGATTCCCGGGGGGTGAAAAACAACCCCTCTGACATATAATTAAAAATATTCCATTCCATCGGATTTAATAGATGGCACCAACTTATGATTTTCTAGTTAGTAATCACATTTAAATAAAGCTCGATTGTTCCTTAGATAGGAACCAAATCTTAAAAATTAAACATAAATTTAGTTTGAAGGAGACAATAAAAGAGTGTCTTCTGTTGGAATTAGCCAAGTAAACATAACATATAATACAAGTTTCTTATACCAGAAGCTTCTCAAAGAAGAATAGTGCTTCTTTTTTCTTTAGAATCTTAATTTATTATTTTTGTTTAATCCAGGGGTCTTAATATTCTTCTCCCTTTTGAATGGAAGCAAATACTTGCTTCCATGACTGGGAGATTTTTTACAGAGCGAGCTTGTTAAGCCTCACCTCCAACCCCTTTTAGTCGCCTTTTACGACAAGCAGAGGATACTATGGACCTATTCTACCCCCGGTCCATAGGGGTCTCAGAGTGTAGTACTTTTTTTATTTACAATTAGCAGTTATTGATAGAAAGTCGGGAAATTTCAAAAAAAATACAAATTAAACTGTGATAACTGTAAAAACTAATGATTTATGACCCTATGTCTTAGTTTTTTGGTTTCGGTTTAAAAACTAAAACGGAACACTATGAATTCGATTTTTTGGAACGAAGTTCTTACGGAGACGCCTCGGAGGGTACACTTCTAGCCGGTGAAAAACGTCCGTAACGTTAAATAAAACAAGCGTGCCAATGCTCATGCGCGCGCATCCACTCAGGTCGCCGCTCTGGAGGCGGGGCCTCTGGCTTGTGCTGTGGTCGGGATCGCTTGGATTTAACTGATTCAGTTACTCAAAAAACAAACATTTTATTACTATCTGAGACAAATATGGACAATGATCAGCTATATGAAATACCGAATTTTAATTGTATCGTCCATTATAAAAGAGGTAATGTTCGATCAGGTGGAGTTGCGATTTACCAATCGAATGACGACACTGTTAATATTGTTTCACCAAATATGGACATATTAATGAGAAATGCTAACACTTGGTCTTAGACATTCACCTGTTGGAGATATTTGTTCTGCTATTGCAAGATGGAAAACGGCGTTGAAATCGTAATGGTAGTCGTTTACATTGCATCAGAAACAGAAGTTAATAGACATACAAGGATTCATACATCGATCACTGTTGGAGTATTCTGCAGCATCTACAGCATTACTTGAAGAGTATGATACCAATTCATGACCAACTTCCACTAATTTTGGCAGGTGACTTCATATATTAACTTCAAAGATAAGCAATCAGAGTCATTTAAAACTTTTCTGAAAAAATACATTTGATTTAAATATGAACAATAATGAAGATGAATCCACTACGAGAGACAATACTACTATCGATGCTGTTTTCTCGAGATATTTGGCAAAAATCGAATCACAAATATATATATCTTATTTTAGTTACCATAAAGCTATAGTTTCTATGATAGAACATAATTAGGCTTAATTATTATTATTCATATAAATACCTGTTTCTTTTTGTATATTATTATTATTATATATTATATATTTTTATAAATCATTGTAAATAAAATAAAGGTGTTAAGATAATTTTATAAAGTAGTTTCTTTGCTTTTTATCGATAAAAAAATCATAATAAAAAATGTATACCTGAATAATTATTTTTCTTTATACCTAGAATAGAACTTAAAATTAATATTTTTATAATAAGGAACTTCGTTCCTATCCGGTGTCCTACGACACAGATCTAATTTTTTTATTAAAATAATTGTTGATAATTCAACCTTCTAATCCCAGAGTCAAAATTCATTCAATGACAATTATATCTCGAATTCACTGCATTTTATTTTTTTATTTTTTTTATTAATTTTTACATCGTGATTGTAGTATTATTATAATTATGTTTGCTACCCCTAAATTTAGTTAGCCGACCCAAAATGGGGTTGCTACCTATAATTTAAGAAGTCCTGAACTAGAAGCATAAAATTACCGAGCAACGCTAGGTCCTCTAAGTACTTTAAATTGATTGTAGAAGAGTTCTAACTGGGTTCGATAGCTCATTCTTCCCACGAAAAATTTGCTGAAAGCTTAAGGTAGTTTTTTCGCGACAATCCACACAAAAAGTTTTAGCCTCGTAAACACTCTATACATATGAACGGTGCTAAAATTTTAGGTTATGTTTTTGTAACGTGACTGTACTTCTCACACTACTATATCCTCTTTTATGAATAAATATCGGATAAAAAAATTGGTAGGTTTCACATAAGATATAAAAAATAAATTCGTTTTATTTTTTATCTTATGTGAAACCTACCAATTATTTTTTTATCCAATAATTTAAAAAAAAATGTTTCGCCAAGTACCAACACCAAATTCCTTAAAAACTATCTTTATGAATAGATCTTTCCAAGCGACTGTTCTTATATCCCCTCCAATAAAAATAATCGCCCAAATATATATTTTTTTTTATTTTCATCAAAACTACGAGGTAAATAATTTCATTTTTTTTTAAGTTACTCCGAATATATTATTCTAATAAATATTAATTTTTCATGAAGAAAAGACCTTCAATGAAAAAAATAAAATAATGTTCATTTTCCCAACTTTTCCCAATCTACCATATATAAAGATTTTATTTTTAATTGTAATTATTTCATGTTCGGTGTAATAATTATCAGAAACGAGCCGTCAGGCTAAGTGACGATTCTACCCTCACCGACTCTCTCGACTCGCTGGCTCATCGAAGAAATGTCTCTGCCCTTTCCCTTTTCTATAGATACTATCACGGCCGGTGCTCTGATGAGATAAAATCAATAATTCCCCCCAAAGCATGCTTTGCACTTAGCACGCGTTTTGCCTACTCCCAACACTCTTTCGCGGTCAAATTGAAAAAGTGCCGGACCACTTCATTCGCCAATACATATATCCCCATGACTTCAAGGAACTGGAAATCTCTCCCAGCCTCCATCTTTCCCAGCACCTATAATCTTCAAACCTTCAAAACCGGAGTGCATAGACACCTACGTCTACACCCTCTCACTTAATCAACTTTCCCTTCTCTTCGGTAATGCAAGGGTCTTTCGAGATCTATAGGAGCTGCATATTTACTGATGCACCCCTTATTGCATTAAAAAAAAAACAAAAAAAAAGAATTGGTAACTCGTCTTCAAATTTTAATAGTATGTTTATTATGCTTTTAATGACTTATATTCCAAGTTTCGAAGACTTCTTAAATTTTTGCATTTGTGAAAGAACTACCTTAATAAATCTTGAAAAAGTTTTCATTTTTCTCCAATTTAAATATAAATGAATTGTTTAAAAATTACAACATCCGGTTTTTCCGCATAAAATGACGCTGGTAAACTCTGTGTTAGTATTATCTCTGCTGCCAATCCAAACGACCAGCCGGTGATATCAACATTTCCCCTTTTCGTGACAGATGTCAATAACGATTGGCGACCTATTTTGAATATAAACAATCAAAAGAGCTCAACATATCAAAAAAATCTCTTTAAAAAAATATTCAAATCATTTATCTTCTTCTTTTTCCGAAATTGCCAATTCAAGGAACTGGACACTCTTGGGATGTGATCATATTACCTTTGTAGCAAATCTCCCACAAAGAAACTCATTTGATTCCAGGCGATTATTCACGTCCACTCAACTCTTCATATTAGATCTCAGAATCCAATAAGTATTCCATTTGTTGAGGAGGCTATCTATTGCCACTCTAGATGCAATTAAGGTAGTTGTTTCGCGACAATACTAGCAAAAATTTAATGCTAGAGTAAATAGAACAGACAATAAGGATTCATAAGCCCAAAACTTTTTGCTGTTTATTTATCACTACTAGCCAATCCCGTGGTCGTTTGACAAATCTGTCAATACTGTCCGAGCTTGTATATATTTTATCATAGAAATTTCAGATAAAGTACATTATAAAGGGAGGTTTATAAAACAGAAATTTCTTAATAAGCGATTGAAAGCTGTTGCGACAATGACTGAAGCGAAAAAATGTCTAAAAAATTACTAAAGTTAACCCACTTTTTAGGTTAAATAAATGCGTTGTTGCCAGCTTGTTTTTAGTGTAAATTTTTCATTATTTATTAATTATTGTCTCAGAAACTCTGTTGTAACTATGAATTAAAATTGTCTTAAAATATGTATTAGTTGAATGTAAGGGAAGGCAGCCCAGAGGTAGTGAGGAAAGAAAAAATTAACACATATAAAATAAGGTGTAATTTATTGGAATCCTTCCTCCTTTCCTTTCAAACCGACGTTTCGGAGGATTTTTCCTCCTTCTTCAGGGTTTCAGGAGGGAAAAATCCTCCGAAACGTCGGTTTGAAAGGAAAGGAGGAAGGATTCCAATAAATTACACCTTATTTTATATGTGTTAATTTTTTCTTTCCTCACTACCTCTGGACTGCCTTCCATTACATTCAATTAAAAGTTTCTACCAGTCCGTCTCTCTCCAGAGAAAATTTCGTTGCAAAAAATATGTATTAGTTATTGTTTAATGTTGGTTTAGTTTTTTATAACAATGGTATGAAGTACAGGGAGTATAGTTCACTGTGAAACTACACTCCCTTTACTTTATTAATTAAGTAAGAAGAGTTTCTTAATTATAATTAAATATGTATGTAAACTTTCCGATATCCTGTATAGTGAAATGCGAGGGGTGAACCGCGATTGGAATTAGGTGTACAGCGTCTTTGGAATTATTTGGAATTTCTTTGGAATTCATTAGATAATCTATTGTCTTCTACTTGGAAATGAAAGTGGAAGTGGAAGTAGGTGTACACGATTTTAGGTCGCGGTTCATCCCTCTGTGCAATGTGTAAGAGTCTGAAAATTTCTATCTTTGGAATTTAATATCTCCGGAATTGTTCATAAATTTCGTTTTTGCCACCAATCGATGCAAAAGTATTTAAATAATAATCGCTCTAAATTTCAAAAAAATCCTAAGAAAACCCATATGGTGAAACAACTAAATTAATAGCGTTTTATTTTGCACTCCAGTGTGTTTCTAAAGCCTGATCTAGTCATAGTTCTATAGCCTAAGTATTAAATTTATTTAGGCTTCCATGACAACTAATGTACGAAGAGTACAGTACCTGGCGGACCGAGCGTTGCTCTGTAATTTTTTGATTTATTCAAAACCCATATATTAATATTATTTTTAATTTTAAATTCAGATAAAAAGTTTGATTTTTATTTGCAGTCAGAATTAATCAAAATAAAAATGAAAATTTAATTTAATTTTTTTACCAACGTTTTGACCTGCTGTGTTTGAAGTTAATTGCAATTAAAAATTCAAAAAAATAGAGTATATAACTAAATACAATGAAAAAATTTTTATTGGTTGTTTTGTGTATAAATCAATCCAAATCTTTTAAAAAACAAATAATCTAAAAATCTAAACATTCAGGAGAAATTCACACTTTATTAATGAAAATTTGAAAAAATAGTTACTTTAAGGAAGAAATATTAAGCAACTATAAAGAAAGAAATATTTGGAAAATAGACAATGATACAGATTATCTTTGAAATGAAATTATCTTGAATAAAAATAAAAATATTATTTGTGAAACTTTATTTTTTTTTCTAAATTTTGTACTTTTTCTCAATATCTTGTAATGACATAGGATTTAATGAGAAGTATTGCGATCTTCTGCCTTGAGAGCTTCTATCTCAGAGATGATAAAAGTTAATTTCATTTTGTGACTTCTAGGTGGAAGTAATCAACTCCCTTAATAGTTTGAAACCGGAGTAAGAACATTATACCGGATATTGTGGCCCCCATAGGCCAAAAAGTGACCAAAAATCTATTGGTCAGTGCGTACGCCCCCTGCGTTTGGCAACCATAAGTCTCAGAACTACCAAATTCTCAACTTAAGCTCTACATAGGCTAGAAAGAGTACAGCAGGCTTTTGGTTGAAATCAAAACACCGAAAGTTGACATTTACATGAAAGATTTTTCGTTTTTTGTGAATTTATCAAAAACCGGTCTAAATATTTTTTTTAATCGGTGTACTATGTCATAAGTTATTAGTCGTGTATAAAATTCGACCATTTTTCCTGAAAGTCTAAAATAATATAAATATATTGTTTTTAACTAAAGCCAAGTACTACTAGGTAAAGAATAGTCTAAGAAGCTATTGAAGCTTTTATTTTTAGATTAATTTGATTAAAGTTTGAATTTTTATTTAAAACACACATGATTAATTTATAATTATTTATTGAAACAAATAATTACAAAGTATTTAAATTTGTAATTATTTGTTTCAATAAATAATTATAAATTTATCATGTGTGATTTAAATAAAAATTCAAACATTAATAGTCTAAGAATTCTGTCCGCCTGTATTTATGCAACCAAAGTACACCTCTGGATTGAAGTAGCCTAGCCTACAGGCGTCGTTGTTAAATGAATATTTTTCATAATAATAAAACTTGAGCAAGATGCGAGGTAGGTTTCACAAAAAAGAAATAAAACAAAATTGAGTTTTTAATTCGATATATGGGTGAGCCCATCATAAGGAGTCAAAGTAAACTGATTATACAATGAAATAATAATATTTATCACAATGTTTAAAATTTGACGGCCATTAGTCCAGGAAAATTATGTGAAAAAATGGCATAAACAGGAAATAATTCCCGGTAAAGATTTTATTGCTGAAATACCTTTATTGGTATTCCAATATTACTACCCTAAGTTTTCGCCCAAATCTGTGTTGTGGAAATTTTTCTACGCGCCTCAAAATGAGAAAATTTCGGAGTTTTTTCAGTTTTTCTTGAATAATTCTAAAACGGCTTATCAAATCAAAAAGATATTTATTAGATAAATTAAAGGTCTTTAAATTAGGCGTAAAAGGTTTTCAAAACTTCAACCTCATTGCGGCACAGGTTACCATTATCTAATTAAGATGAAACTTTGTTTAAATTGTATAAAATTTAATCTAGTTTAAAAATCTATAGAATCGTCTTTGTCGAAAACGTGTTTCTTCATGGTCAAAATGGCGAAAAATCGAAAAAGGTACGAGTTTTAGGGATAATAAAAAGTGATCCCGGCGGCTGTTATTTGACAGGCACTAGTACCGGTTATACTAAACCTAAATAAATGAAATTGTTATCATTTTACGCGCAATTTAAAGAGCTTTAATTTATCTAATAAATACTTTTTGATTTGATAAGTCGTTTTAGAGTTATTTGAGGGGTGTAGAAAAATTTCCACAACACAGATTTGGAGAGAAACTTAGGGTAGTAATATTAGAGTAACAATAAAGGTATTCAACCAATAAAATCTTTACTGGTAATTATTTCCTGTTAAAATCGTAATTTGCCTGGACTAATTTTCCTATTTTTCGCAACCATATTTTTTTATTTTTACTCAAAATTGTTTCTTTCCCAAGACAATCTGTATCTTTCTCCATTTTCAAAAAATATGTTTTTGTTTTTAGTTGATTTCTTTAAGCAACTATTTTTTCAAATTTCTTAAAATTTCCATTGATAAATGGAGAATTTCACTTGAAACGTTTGAATATTTAATAAACATTTTTAGATTGTTTTTTTTTATAAAAGATTTGTATTGATTTATATAAATACATTTACGAATTCCCAAGTGATTCTTCTATAATGTTTTCGGATTGAAGTTATTTTAATATTGTATTTTTTTGCTCATCAAAACCACAAAGCTGTCAGTCGTTTCGTATTTGATACGTTTAAAAAAGAGAAAATTCACTCAAGCTTGAAAACATAACTTTATCCTCTCGAAGAGTAAAGTAGAGAGAATTTAAAAAATAAAAAAATAAAATGCTTTTATATTTTTAGTAAATCAAATAAAATATCAAGTACTTTTAACACTTCAAATATAGAAGAGAAGAGAAAAAACAATTAAATTGAAAAAATAATTAAATTAATTTTCTATTTCATTAAATATCATATAAGGTATATTATTCAAATGAGTTTATATACAGGGTGGTCCCGAATTCATGGTACAAACGTTGATGGTAGGTACAGGACATTGTAACAATATATATCTATTGTAGATATATATATAACATTGTAACAATATACATCTCCTGCCCTCTACCGGCAATGATACCCACCGATCACTCCATGTCTCTTTCCTTTTATTTCCCCTGTTTACGCCTCACCGCGTCACTTGCGACTATACATTCCTATACAATAACTTATTGTTACAATGTCCTGTACCTACCATTAAAGTTTGTACCATGAATTCGGGACCACCCTGTATAGGGCGAATGAAGCAATTTAAAATTGATATTAATTTATATTAACATTATTTATTGAAGCATATTTATTAAATTTACTTATCCCAAATTATAATGAACTACGGGTTTCTTTTCATTAAGCAGAGAACAACTTCATTGATTTCTCTTTAATTTGTTTAGACATGTTTCGGGCTAACTTCTGTCCATCTTCAGTTTTAATATTCTATTTTCATTTACCCATTTATAATCTTTTATAAAAATAATTTTTAAGAAAAAAATAAAAACCGACTTCAAAAAATTAAATGCAACAAATACGCTAAAAGGTATAAAATAAATATTATCTTATTTAGTTACAACTAAACGACGAAATATTAACATGAAATTACTTTTTGAAGTCGGTGCCAAACAAACTATACCTATAAGCGAGCGTACCCGCCAAACGTACTAAGTAAGATCCGTCGAGTGCAAGGAGCTACCTCCCTGGTCGAGTGCGATTCATAAAAGGTATATGTTTGGCACCAACTTCAAAAAGTAATTTCATGTTAATATTTCGTCGTTTAGTTGTAACTAAATAAGATAATAATTATTTTATACCTTTCAGCGTATTTTATTTGTTGTTTTTGAAGTCGGTTTTTATTTTTTCTTAAAAATTATTTTTATTTTTCTCTTTTTAGTGATGTTATTAATAGTGATCATATCATCAGAACTTGACCAAATTAATATAACACCATCCCTAAGACACCCCCTATCGGATAAAAAAAGAACCATCGAAATCGGTTCATAAACAAAGAGGTTAGGTCTAAACAAACCTAATAAAAAAGGTCTAATACCTATGAAAAAAACGAAAAAAATGGGACCAATCGGAAGCTAGACTGGACCCAATGCAAAAAATTTCAAAATCGGTTGACAATTGGCGGAGATATGAGGTAACATAGGCACAAAAAAAATCAGTCGAATAGAGAACCTCCTCCTTTTTTGAAGTCGGTTAAAAATTAAAGGTTACCATATTAGTCAATTAAAAAATATAGGTAGGTTAATTATGTTAAGTCTGCCAATCTATCTACTCTTATTAAACGAGCAAAAATTGTTTATATATGGTATCTGTTTGTATCTTAGTTCTATTTTGAAAACGGCTTTACCGATTTTGATGAAACAAATTCTATTAACAAGTTTTGAGGATGAGAAAGCGATCTGGCTAGTGTCTGGACCTCGACAAATTTAATCTTATTTGATCTTTTCTTAATTAAAGTAATTATTGATAGATGAAAATCTCAATAAAAAAGTTTGTTTATATTTTTTTCAATTATCTTTTATTTTTAATTAGTTTTTTTTTTAATTTTAAAACCCACTAATACTTTATACCAAATATTGTTATATATTAGAATTTGCCAATTCAATTGATTAAAATTCCTCTTATTAAAAAGCACGGACTAAAAATATTATCGCAAGCTAGAAGATCAAGTACAGTCGATAGTGGGGAAGTAATCTCCGAAATCGAAGCCTATTTCATGTAAAAAATTGATTCAATAAAATTATTATTTATTTAATTGATTAAAAAAATTCGATAAATTGTTATTTAATTAAAAAAAAATTATACGGAATTTATTTATATACCTATATACACATAATCTGTGGACCACTAAAATCTAGAAATGCAAAACTGGGCGCGGGGTGGGGATGGATGTGGGGGGTAAAGAAGGTGGGGGGTGCAAATGTGGGGATCCGGGGCTGGGGCGAGGTGCGGGTTTTTGGTGGTATGGGACGGGGTGGGTGGCGGTAGGGTGCAGGGGTAGTTGCGAGGTGCTGGTTTGGGGGAGGGGGCGTTTACTATATATTTGTATATTTTTAATTTGGTTACTGTGCATCGCTCGGTGGCTCCAGGTACTGTTTCTATTAATTTATCAATATGTAATTTGATTATTCGCTCCGTGCGCAACCGAGCTTAGCGCCATCAGTGGTCAAAAAAACAACTTCAGGTACAATAATAGTGTATAAAACCAATAGGCATTTACGAAAAATAATTAATTTAATAAAAAAATACAATATTTAAAAGTTAAAATAATCATAGATTTCCGTAATAAATAAATTTGTTAATAAACATTTAAAATAATAGTTTGAAAAATAATTTTCAATTAAAAATATCTTTAAATATCCTTATTGTGGTTAACCTTCATGAAATGTCATAATGGATAAAAGTATTACTAAAACTGGCTTTGAAAAAATTACCCATTCAATTGATTTTAATAAACAAAAAATTGTGAATGGTATCAGATATTAAATGTACGTTGGTTTCAACGTTACAAGTTGTCTGGTCACAGGATGTAATATTTTCCATCTTGCAGTGTTAAATTTGCAAGTAAATCTCGAGCACTTGAAACTTTTGATATTTTATTCTTTTAGCTATAAACTCTCGAGCTTTCCATTCTTCTTTTTAACACTCTTTGAAATCTAAATTAAAAAAAAATAGAAAGAATAAAATTACACGCTAATTTATCTACTTTAATAAATAAAATTTATTTGATCTCTGTAGTATTTTTGCTGAAGTGTCAAAGATAGTCAGATTATAACTTGGACTTTCCTGATTTTCGGATTTTTTTATTTCCAATAAAATGAAAACTACTGATTCTACTCCGTTTTTGTGAAATCTAATCTGATCCATCTAATCTGTAATTTTTCATTTACTAAATAATATGTGTGTAAATATTTATGAATATATAAGTATCGTTTCTCAAATATATAAAACTGGTTGTATGAATTAATTATTTATTTCCTTATACTTACTCCAACTTTTTTAAAGCTTTCAACCAATGCACACATCTAAGCACTTTGTATTAATAGTTAGGGTTAGCCGAAGAAAAACAATAAAATTCATAGTTGGAATTTAGTGAAGTCACAGAGCACTTAAAAACTACTTTTTTACTTGAATTCATCATCAATTAATTCACTTTATAAGTTAAAGTAAAATAATTAAACACTTTTAAATTCAGTAAAATATACGATAACATACACAGATGAATGCTAAATAAGAAGGAAGATTGTACCCGAAGTTCTTAAAAGTGTCACCTATGGCGCTGCCTCCGTTGCGCACGGAGCGAATATACCTATATTTTTTTGGCGAATTTAACTAAAATAATAGGTATATATTTACGGGATCTAAATGGACTTACACCACTTTAAAAATTAATCAATTGTATAATAAAAATCATTTAATTTCAATCATGAAAAATTAAATATCACTTAAAATATATTTTGTATTAATCCAATTTTGTTTATAAATAATAACAAGAAACAAAATAGGAGTAGTATTTTTTATTTTGAACGTTAATTATATTTATAACAGCTGCGAAACCCGCCTCCATATTACAAATAGAAAATCTACAGCTTATTTATTTATCTTCGTTAACAGGAAGGAATTTTTATATTCAAGCCGAATTAATAGGGTTTTTTTCGTTAATATTTTGTGAACACATGTTAAGTTTTTTGAGTTCAAATTCCCGATAATAGTAGGGGAAATAGATATTTTTTGAATTATTCAATTTTCCTTCGACAGAACCTAAACTGATTTTAGATTACGAACAAAGTTCTCTGAAAATCTCCTCAAATGTGTCTCAAGGGTCGAACTAAGAAGCCCGGCAAGCGTGTAAGTACTTACTCGGGCTCAACACCTGAGGGGACGAAGTCCTCTGATATGAATGTAATATTCTACTAAAATCTTAGATTTTTTTACCTTAATTAAATTCCTTCTTGATATATTTGGTTTTCAACGTGAGTTGTGTTTTTGAAAAAAATATTCGTCTAATTTTCAAAAATAAGATACTCAAATTAACCTTCGGTTTAATTATTTTATTATTTTTTGTGACTAAAATGTATTTCGAGTAGTTGTACTTCTCACTCTCTCCACCTCTATACCAGTACGTCACCAGAAAATGCTTTTAATGTTAAATGGATAAATAAATTCTGTTCACGTTTTGAATCGTTTAGTTTTTTCATTTACAAATAAATCCAATTTGTAACAGGGAATCGAATTTAGTGGTATTGCCATGTTCATGTATCGATGTGACTAATTTATAACGAATCATCTATTGGGCCCTTGGAGGGATATTCCAACAGACATCTGGGTCTCAGTTTAGTACTCAAAATCTAAAGAGTATACCTACTATTAGTGAGAATTGATAGGTAGGTCCCGGAAAACAAAGTCTTTATCAAGATGAGGATGGGAGATAAATAAAGTGTAACCAAAGCATGTATGCAAAAAACCGTGAAATTCCTCACTCTTAAGGAAATATCAATGAGGTTTTCCTCTATATATATATGTTGCAGTAAACCCTGTTTTTAGTAAGAACGCGTTCTTACTAGTTAAAACGCGTTTCACCTGAATACCTTTATGGCAACTAGAGTTTACTCATGTTGGCTGAGTTTGGTTCAAAGGCTACAATGGGCGTGTACTATATTACGGCTCTCTCTTTTTCATTTTTTTTAAAATTTGACCCGTGAACCTAAATGAGAATTTTTTTTTCTGGACCTTAAACACAAAAGGCTTCTCGTATCTTCCTAAAATTCAACTCAACCTACCAAACTGGGTGAAGGTCCACCTTGATTCGCGGGGTTCGGAGGGTGATGAGAGTTAGGGAAAGAGGAGAGAGTGTAGAGGACATGTATAGGGTTGGCGGGCTGAATGATGATCGGAGGTGGGTCTAGGGGGAAGAATAGGGGTCAGTGCGATGGATCGAGATTAGAGGAGGCTAGCAAGAGACCCGCCTCGCCGGGCATTATAAATAGTGCCCTGATTAATCACTTGGTCCATAACATATAGTACCTGGAGGCACCGAGCGATTCTCGGTAACCCCTGACCCCCCTCCACTCCCAAAACCATACACCTCGCCCCCAACACTGCACCAGAGGTGAGGAGAGGTCCCAGGTTCGAATACGACTCATTTTTTTTTATTGAGATTTTCATCTATCAATAATTACTTTAATTAAGAAAAAATCAATTGAGATGAATTTTGTGAGGTCCAGACATAGCCAGATCGTTTTCTCATCCTCAAAACTTGTTAATAGATTTTGTTTCATCAAAATCGGTAGGGCCGTTTTCAAAATAGAACCAAGATACAAATATATAAATAAATATATATATAAATAAATATACAATTTTTGCTCGTTTAATAAGAGTAGATAGATAGATATAACTTGTAAATTTCAAGTTTATATTTTATTTAGTTTTGATCTATACAAAGCTCTGACAGTCGGTTAGTACCTACTCATATTGTACATACACTAATTACGTTTTACATTTGAATGGAACTTTTTAAACTTGTATATTTAATATTCACTCAATATTAATACATATTTTCACTTGAATATTAAGGAATCTAGAGACACCCAATGACTATTTATCAGTAGTGTGTATATTAAGAATAAAATATGTCAGCAATTTCGATTAATTATAGGGAAAATAAAGAAATATTATTAAATGCTGGGGAAACTGCAAATAGTGGCTTGTGTTCTTATGACGTCACACAACAGATGTCTTTGGTTTATGCTAATCTAAATGCTCATGTTTATGAATGAACGACGTCGACTGGGTCACATAAATAAATAACGCCATCTACCCTTTTTTTTACTCTTTATGTTTTTTTATAATTAAACATTGGCTGTTAAACTAGTTTCAATTTTAAAAGAAAATGAAGTGTAAATTAGAAAATTAAAACAGAATTTGAAATGAGAGTTGCTAAACATTATTTATTTAGTTACTCTATAGTTACTCTCGACTACTTTCAATGTAGGATGGAAATCAGAACAGGACTTTGTGTCGGGATGTTCAATCGTGTCCCCTCAGAATTCCATTTAAAGTGGTTTACTTTGGATTAATTAAAACTCATTGGTAGAGGTGTCTTTTAATGCCTTATGCAAATGAATACAGTTTTTTTTAAATAAAATTAAAAAAAAATAAAAAAGTTTTGTTTGATGGGAGTAGAATTTGAGAATTTATTAAAATAAATTAAAATGTGTGTCCTCTGTGTGTTCTAAATAGAGATAGGGCCATATGTGAACATTGAAGTATATGGGAGAGGCCGGATATAACATATTATACGAAAATTATATTAATAATACTCTATTATGTGCCAGTAATATTTAATATTGGTAATTGGCTCTTCGGCCCTACGCAGTCCTCGTGGCCAAAAATATAACTAAACTACTCGGGTCCGTTGTACAACTATCAATCATGCCGAGGATAATTTTTCAAAATTGAGATGCCTAAGAATATTTAAATAAAGTACTCAAAATTGTTTTTTTTTTGTTAATAATTTTCTTTATACAATAAAAATAAATAGTTATGACCCGATTGTGTTAGTTTTTGTTTTGACCACCAGTCAGCGCTGTTTACCAACGAAAAGATACCAATAGTGGATATTTGTGAATTAATTCTGTATAGTAGTCGCGGGCCGGATGGAAAAGTTTAAAGGGTAGGATTTGGCTCCGTGGGCCGTAGTTTGGGGACCCCTGGAGTAGATAATGGAGAGCTCCAAGCGGGGCTTCCTACGAAACCCAGATGCTGAAGAAAAACTTTTTTTTAAGAAATCAGGAGATAAATAGCTCTGATTTAGTAGAAGACATTCTCTCCTGATTCTGTTGTGAAGATGAGTCTTTCTTTGGCTCCTCGTCATTCAAGTTATGGAAAAATAATTAAATTTATTGTATTATTAATTAAATAGTTAGCGTCTATAATTCCTAAATGATTTAAGAAAATGGGGAACGGGGCTTTTAAATGAAACTCGTTATTTATTTTAGGCTAGGTTTCGCTCGACATTTTCAAACCTTCTAAATATCCTAAAATACTTATATATTGTACAAACACTTTTGAACCCCTTTCGATTTGGCTGAAATTGTATATGTTATACTACCCCATTAAAAACGTTTATATCAATTTTTCAAATTGTTTTAGCCAACCAAAAAAAAGTTATGAATTTTTTTTCAAATAGCTTGTGACTTATTAAAAAATTTACTAAATAAAACGGTTTTTTTCAAATTCGTAGGATAACTGAAAAACCGGCTTATTACAAAGAGGGCCGTCATTTTGCAATGTACCTGGCTCAATTAAAAATTATCTACCACATTCAACCTGGTATACAATATAGGCTTATTATAAAGATCTGGAACTCGCTTCTCCCGTCCGTCTTTCCGACAACATATAACCTTCAGTCATCCACAGGTACCCCTATTACTGCGACCCAAATTTCTTCTTCTTTTCACAAGGGTCCTCGCTGGTCTACAGAGATTGTATGTACCTTTTCGGTGTAACTTCTTGAAAAAAAGATCATTACAAAAAAAGTGATCTAACCCGGTAATATAATTTAAGATCAATAATTTATTTTATTTGATGGCCTGCTAAAAGTAACATTTTATTTCAAAGGTGTTCAGGCTTTTTTTCTTGATCTCAGATCCGAGAAGAAAACACTTACTAAATAAATAAATAACGAAAACGATATCAAATATTGTTATATCGTTATTGTTCTGGGATCATGTTATATTTCTTTCTTTAAGGACTTAAAGGAAAATAAAATAAGAAAATTCAATAAGGTAAGAAAAAGATCATAACTGGGACATGGAAGAATCCTATTAAAATTATTAATTAGTGATATTAAATTGAAGAAAAAAGTAAAACTTTTTCAAGACTCGGGTACGCTTTTTACAAATTTAGCGTATACAAAAAGCCTTCCTAGTAATTAATTTAAATATAATAAACCGATCAAAATTTATTGATTTATTTGAGACATAGACGAATTTGAGCCTTGTATAGGATAAGAAGTTGAGTGGACGTGAAAAGGCTTCTGATACGGAATCTTTAAAAATTTTCTTCAACGAACAATTCAAGCTAGAAAGCTGCTCTTTATTAATACAAACTTTCTATCAAATTTGAACTTATTATTATTTATAACTGAAAGTAATAGAAGGCAGCCCAGGGTTAGTGAGGAAAGAAAAAACTAATACATATCCAAATAAGGTATAATTTATTGGATTTTTATTCCTTTATTTCTTTCCTTTCATACCGACGTTTCGGAGGATTCTTCCCTCCTTCTTCAGGGTTTCAAGGGGTCAATGAAGGAAACAAATAAAATGCTTCCTTCCTCTCTCCACAGCAGTGTTTAAAACTTTTTCCTCTTATATTTCGGGGTATAAGCCCATCTTCAGAAGTTCACAAAGCCCTTTATAGCTTATACCTCGAAATATATATAGAGTCGTGCTAAACAAGAATCTGATCTTTTATCTATGTGAAACCTACCTAGTATTTAATATATTAAATTTTAAAAAGTTTCTAAAAAAAATTTCAAAAATGTTCTTTACTTTATTTTAAATGTTTCATAAAGAACCCACACCATTCTCCCTTAACAAAAATAAATCTTAATTAATTCGAGGTATTTTCTATTCAAGACGAAGTGATAGAACTCAATGCTGAATTGATACAAAGGCATCCCAAGGAAAATAATAAATTCCGATAAAAATAATTTAATAGAAGTTCATTTTTATCTTCTTAAAATCCCAATGATTTAGAGAATCGTCTCTCCAGGATTTAAAAGACTCTACTTAAAAACATCCGTGTATATTAATATTATTTTTAATTGTAATTAAGTTCAAAATCATGTGAACAATGATGTCTTAATAGATCAAGAGCCCACGACTGCCAGACCTTCATTATTTTATAAAAGCTGAAAGTTTTTCTGTGCATGTCCCCTATACAGGTAAGGACGACCAGCGACTATAGAGTTTGGGTTGTGGTTACTTTGGCAGGTAACAGGTAATAAAGGTGTATAAAATAGTACTTAAATTCGGTAAAGTATAAAGTGGATCGCCTCATTGGTGCAGTTGGTAGCATAGCTGGCTGCCAACAAGGAGGTCCCGGTTCGATTCCCGGCTATGCTCAGAAATTTTTCTGTATGTATAGGGTCTGGAACGGGGTTCACTCAGCCTCGTGAGGATAAATGAGTAGCTGCTTGATTGAGAAGCAGCGAATCTAGGGTTAAGAACACTGAAACGAAGATTGTAGAGATGCGTTGAGCTAACCACTTGAACCCTCGGTATTGTTTCCAACTAGGACAGCAACCAATTCAGTAGGCCAATACCCAAAAGGGTGGTCGAGCCAGAGATTTATTTATTTTATTAAAGTATAAAGCTCAATTTTTTTATATTTTCTTCGGGATAACTTTAGAAATCTCGTCATCCATTGCCGGACACTTATGACAGTTGCTACCCCTGCCAGACACCCCTAAACTTTTAATAAATTATAATTATACTTTCGTTATAATATAAAAGATAAATTTTATATATGTTACTTGGCGACCTATAAAAAAATGTTACCTCAATAGGCGGACAGTTTTAATGGTTTTTACATAGATTTTTGACATTTCGGTTATTATTGATAACCATTGGTGAAGACATGGAGGAATCGACTTAAAATCAAAATAACCATCGATTCTTATCTAATACTAGAGGAATAACCTTATTGCATTCCATTTTTGTTGTTTTGACTATTAGTGACAACTTCTACTGAAAACGTGGAAGAATCGACTTTAAAATCAAAAAGACTAAATTCTTTTATGGCAAACCACTCAAGCTTGAGTTTCTTAAAGTTTAGGGATGTCTGGCAGGGTGTAGCAACTGTCATAAGTGTCCGGCAATGGATGACGAGATTTCTAAAGTTATCCCGAAGAAAATATAAAAAAATTGAGCTTTATACTTTAACGAATTTAAAGTACTATTGTATACACCTTTATTACCTATTACTTGCCAAAGTAACCACAACCCAAACTCTATAGTCGCTTGTCGTTCTTATCTGTATAGGGACATGCACAGAAAAACTTTCAGCTTTTATAAAATAACGAAGGTCTGGCAGTCGTGGGCTATAATGATGGCTGGAGCGGGTCAAAATGTTACGACAAAAAAATTAATTAAATTGAATGTAATGGAAGGCAGCCCAGGGGTAGTGAAGAAAGAAAAATTAACACATATCAAATAAGGTATAATTTATTGGAATCCTTCCTCCTTTCCTTACAAACCGGCGTTTCGGAGGATTCTTCCCTCCTTCTTCAGGGTTTCAAGGTGTCAATGAATGAAACAAATAAAATGCTTCCTTCCTCTCTCCACAGAAGTGTTTAAACTATTTGCCTCTTCCTTAGCAGAGGCATATAATTTTTTTTTTTTTACATTGATCCCTTGAAACCCTGAAGAAGGAGGGAAGAATCCTCCGAAACGTTGGTTTGAAGGAAAGGAGGAAGAAATCCAATAAATAACACCTTATTTGATATCTGTTAATTTTTCCTTTCCTCACTACCCCTGGGCTGCCTTCTATTACTTTCAATTAAAAGTTCTTCCAGTCCGCTCTCTCCAGAGAAAATTTCGTGCAAATAAATTATTTATAACCTTTCAAAAGGTTTTCATATATCTAGTAATATTCTGCATTTTGCTAATTTCATCACAATTTTATATTAAATCATTTATTTAATATAATTATATTATATTTTATATATTTTTATAAAATTAACTGATTCAATGGCCAAATTAGCCTCAAGGCTGGAAACCATTATAATAAATAAATTCAAAAGATATCAAAAGCTATACAAAAAAAATCATTCGATATATATATTTATTTAAATTAATGATATTATAAATATGTATATTTACCTCGTATCCCGTAATTCTGCGTCTCCTCGCAGCCAACTCTGATGAAAATATATAATCCGTAGGTGGTTGGTTGTCACAGTACTAAAACAAAAGGGAGAAGTATGTTAATAAATTGTAGAAAAAACCTAAAATTTTCGAGGCTATTAAAGTCAAAATTAGCCATCGATTCTAATCTAATACTTGAGGAATAAATAACTAGTGCTGTAGTGCAGGACATACGGCGTATATGATATGAGAAAATACTGTATATCCTGTGCAAGTTAAAAATTTAAAAATATTTCAGACATAACTTTTTCATTGAAAAGTTGTTGTTTTGCCGAGAGTAGTAGAGTTGTTGATTCACAAAGAGAAACAAAGAGGGTGTCCTCTGCTTGATGCAAATAAACATACACACATATATATCGAGATGATATATCTGTATATATATATTATTAACTTGTTTGAGACTATAGTTTCGAAGACCTGGTCTTCATCATCAGTCATTTTTTTTATTAATTATAAATGTTGTTTTTCATGGAGTCAATATATGTGTGTATGTTTATTTGCATCAAGCAGAGGACACCCTCTTTGTTTCTCTTTGTGAATAACTTTTTGAATATTCTCATAAATGTTTTAAATTGTTTCAATTTCATTTTAAAATGATAGTAAGTTGTCGACGGTGGTTTTACTAACAAGTCACAGCCAGGGTGGGTTGAGGATACCGGACTAAAATTTTATTTATTATCATTATTATTATTGGAGTTTAAAGGCACATCAATTGCTAAGGTCATTAGCGAAACATTTTATTTTATTTTTTATTATACATTATATAGAGCAGGGGTGTCCAACCTTTTAGCTTCCCTGGGCCACATTGGAAGAATATGAGCTATTTTGGGGAACACATAAAATACACTAACGCTAATAATAGCTGATGAGCAAAAAAACGTAGAATATGTACTTAATATACTTAAGAAATGAAGCTTTGTTACTTTATAAATTTTTTATTATAAAAGTAAGAGCCAAATAAGCAACATAAAATGATAGTGAGAAGTTTGTCATTGTTTTAGGGACATTAATCCGTCGATATTTGGCTCAAAAAACGTAGAATATGTACTTAATATACTTAAGAAATGAAGCTTTGTTACTTTATAAATTTTTTATTATAAAAGTAAGATGCAAATCAGCAACATAAAATGATAGTGAGAAGTTTGTCATTGTTTTAGGGACATTAATCCGTCGATATTTGGCTCAAAAAAACGTAGAATATGTACTTAATATACTTAAGAAATGAAGCTTTGTTACTTTATAAATTTTTTATTATAAAAGTAAGAGGCAAATCAGCAACATAAAATGATAGTGAGAAGTTTGTCATTGTTTTAGGGACATTAATCCGTCGATATTTGGCTCAAAAAAACGTAGAATATGTACTTAATATACTTAAGAAATGAAGCTTTGTTACTTTATAAATTTTTTATTATAAAAGTAAGAGGCAAATCAGCAACATAAAATGATAGTGAGAAGTTTGTCATTGTTTTAGGGACATTAATCCGTCGATATTTGGCTCAAAAAACGTAGAATATGTACTTAATATACTTAAGAAATGAAGCTTTGTTACTTTATAAATTTTTTATTATAAAAGTAAGAGGCAAATCAGCAACATAAAATGATAGTGAGAAGTTTGTCATTGTTTTAGGGACATTAATCCGTCGATATTTGGCTCAAAGGAATTCTCAGTAAATTATCAAAAAGCTCATCAAATATTTTAGATCTAGCTTCATTCTTTGCGTCATTCATACTTGAAAATAGATGTTTGGATAAATAAAATTATTTAAGAATCACTTTATTAATATCTCATTGCAAAATAACGTGTTAAATTCAAAAATTCATTACTCATAAATTAATAGCAAGTTAAAAATATTGTATTTTTAGTCGTAATCTCATAAAGTATGTAAGTTCGCGATTTTTTGTCGGGCCACATTGATAGCCATCTTGAGCTGCATGGGCCCGTGGGCCGCGGGTTGGACAGTTACCTTATGATTTTTACGATTTATATAGTGTATACCTACGTACAGAGGCGTAGACACGGGAAGAGTTTTGGTGGTCAGAACCCCCGCCCCCCAAGGCCAGGACTCATGGGATGAGTAACGGGAACGACAAACCGTTTCTTATTGAAAACTAACCGTAATTAAATATATTTCATATGTGTAATCAAAAATTATGTTTCTTTTTAAATTCTTGAAGTAATAAATAAATCTTTATTACTCGATCTGCTTAGAGGCACAAGTCCTCGATGGAGAGGTCAACAAAACATAAATACAAATTAACTACAGAAATTAATAAACATAAAAACAAATCAATTAAAAGAAATTAACAATTAACAAACAAGAAAAAGAAAAAAATAGAAATGTATGCTCATTGACAAATAACATGATCATAGATTTCCATTAAAAGACAAAACGTAATTTAAATAAGTCCGCTCAAAAATCAGATACCAGAAGCAAACGACGCATTAGCCATCCCGACATTTGCCATAAGTTGTTAAGGAAACCTGGTCAAAACCTTAACAAGGATGGTATGACCTCTCTCTACCTCAGGTAATCTCTGCTTGTGAGAACTAAATAAAATTTTGCACAACTCTAGGACATTAGGACTTTGACAAAATTTCATCGTAAGTAACTATATGTTTTAATTAAAAAAAAAATCCCACCAAATATTTTGCCTTTCAATTAAATTTTTCTGACTACTCCACTGATATAATATACTATTAGAAGAATTAAAATTTCTTTAAAAGTAAAACTATATTTTATTAAATAAATCCGAAAATGAGAGGTAAGGGGGGAAACTTTGTATCACTTCACCTTTTTTTGAAGTGGTTCAAAAATTTAATTTTTAGGAGAGATAAAAAATAAAAATCATATTTGAGCTCTATATGTAATATACTATTAGAATAAATTAAAATTTCTTTAAAAGTAAAACTTTATTTTCTTAAAAAAATCCGAAAAATGATGTGTTTAATCAAGCATTATCTTCTTTTAATTTCTTGAAATACCTATTTGTTTTAATAAAATAAATTCGCACTAAATATTTTGCTTTGTAGGTTGACCCCCCCCCCCCCCACCATGGAAATTTTCTGGCTACGTCACTGCCTATGTACAGCACTGGAAATAACCATCTACATCTATGTTTTAACGTTTCGATTATTGTTGGTATACATTGCTAATAAATAGAGAATTCGACTTAAAATCAAAAATACAATCGATTATTTATTATCTAATACTGGGAGAAGTAATCTTGTTACATTCCATTTTTGTTATTTTTCCTTACTGAGAGAAGAAGAACCATGTTGATTGTTAAAGAGAAATTAATGAGGTGTGTCTCTGCTTTATGCAAATAAAAGGTCGATGCGCTCTCAATTGGCATTCGTTTGTTTAGTGACCAGCTTACTATTACAACATAACGAATGTACCTACATTCAATCGAGTATGATAAATAACAGATAAAATATTTATAATTCAAAAGACTGATTTGGTCAAACCTTGAAAACTATAGTCTCTAACAAATAAATAATATATATCTATACACAAATTTATATTCGTTATATATTTAAGGCGGCCCTTTCGCTCCATTTAGTCAAAAGAAATGTTTTACCTAATATTTAATAAAATAAGTTAAAATACAAATGAAAAATAATAGAATTAACCCTAGGATGCATAACATGGGTATTTTATACCCACGTTGTAATAAAATTCTGTTTTTTACTGATAAAATGTGTAAGAAATGTAATCAAATGTCATGAATTCCTCTATTAGTTAGTTATGAATGAAATAGAAGTGTTAACGTGTACCGTAAATTTATTGTTATTTAAATATTTACATATTATTATTTTTACCATTATTTACATGACATAGGTATTTTGTACCCGAACATTCAAATTCACCTTCTCTAGTTTAAAATTTGGTTCATTCATTTAATTTTGGTTGGTATACTAATTATTAGTGATTTTCCACTTTCATTCTTGAATTTGTGTTCTTTACTACGTTAGTTAGTTGTAATCTGCCGAAGCTGTTTTGTGTTTTGTAGTGTTGTGTTTTCAATCGTAGAAAATATTTGTAATTCGGTAGGTTTCTATTCTATATTATATTTAAATTAGCTTTAGATGCAGCCTCTTTTGTAGAAATGACATCGACACGTGTTAGGAAAAGGTAATCTGTCAAATATACCGATCCTGATTTTGAAGAAACTGTGCTACAATGGCTCGACGAAACTTCGTATTTTGGATCAGAATCAAGTGAAGATTCTTTTTATGGAGATGTTGAAGATGCAGCTCTCAATGAAGATATAGACCCAAATTATAATTCATTGACAAGAAATCCAATTGATAATGATAGTAGTAGCAGTCAGAGTGTGAATAATATGGATATGGAGACATAAATCTGTGGGTCACTAGAAGGCTAGAAATGAAAAAACTGGGTACAGGGTGGGGTGAGGTGGGCTTGAAGGGTGGTGTGGAGGGTTTAGGTGATGGTCCATGGGTGTAGTGGAGTGGTGCGGGGGCTGGGGTGCGGGCGGTGGTTGGGGTGGGTGTGGGGTTCGAGGGCTGGGGTCCAGGGGTGCCCCCGGCTAGCAAGAGGGTCGCCGAAGGCGGGCCTTGCAGCTAGTTAAATATAAAAGCACGCTGTTATATGTGTCCAACAAAAAAATATAGAAAATGTGACAGACAATGTATTTCTTGTAATAAGCCAATATGTAAGGAACACACTGTATATAAATGTAATAATTGTCTTAACGTTGTAAAATAATTAGTTTATGTTATGTTAATAACAAAATGTTAAAATGGTCAAATAAATATGGTTTATAAATAATATTTATTGTTTTTCTCATGATGGGTATATTTCACCCATGTCATGTAAATATGTATACCGTGACAGTCATGCATCCTAGGGTTAAACTAATAAATAGTATGAAAGCCGTAAATGTTTGAAATAAAAACAATTATATAAAAATTCAGACTATATCGAGCTTAAGTTTCGAATTTCGTAGCTCTGAGACTTATGGTTGCGAAACGCAGGGGGGTACATACATACGTACATACGCACTGACCAATGGATTTTGGACCCCTTTTGGCCTGTGAGGACCACAATTTCCGGTTTTATGTCTTAAATCCGGCTTCCAACTATTAAGGGCAACGATTCCTTCCACCTAGAAGTTACAAAATGAAATTAACTTTTTTTCATCTCCTGAGATACAAGCTCTCAAAGAGTCAGGACCCAGACTGGACATCGAAATACTTTCCCATTATATTCTATAGAATATAAATGTGAAAGTAATAATTAAATACAAAAGTTAGTTTGATTTATTCAAATCAACTGATAATAAGGCTTGTATGATTTGGCAATGCGTTGTATCAAAACTGATTATGTTTACTTCAAAAATATAGCATTTATGTGATTTTTAAAGTAAAATTCTCAGTAAATTCGACGTTTGTCAATGATATATTTTATTGCAAAAAAAGAAACCTGCATGTGTCAAAAAGCTATTTTTTAGTTTTTTTTTAACTTTATCTATTCAACTAATAGTAGTATAATTCAAGAGAAAGTGTCAAGATCTTAATTTTCCATAAGACTAAGAAAATGTTTCAGATTTTTAAAAATGTTATTTTCAAAAATTTGTTCGGAAATGTGTTATTCAAACTTTGACCAAAGCATAATGGATAGAGACTTAAACTATTATAAAAAATTAAGTTATAGTTATAAATCTAATATTTTTTATTTAACATTGGTGCCGAAAGAACCTCCTTAACACAGTACAGCCTCGATGATTTCCCTTTATGAATTAGTGTTTGAATTACAGCTAAAACGTACATGATCTAGCCATTGTGGAATGAATAACAATATTATCAAAATATACCGGTTTTAGTCATATTTATTATTCTATTAACCCTCACTGTGTCGCATTCGAATTGGCTGTAATCCGGGAATAGCGAGCTATCTATGTGTATGTATATATTTATTGGATCTGGAATGGATCCGATCATGTGTTCCGATAGAATTTAGCGGAAAGATTACGCCTTTAAAGCGCTTCTCTTTCATCCTTTTTTTTTTTTTTACTTTTTTAATCTTCTAACCTACAAAAAAAGCGAATTGTGATCCGATAATATTGTCAATATTGTATTTTCCTGATAAGATTATAAAAAGTTTAGAATTTAATTTTTATTTTAACCATAGCTTAGCTTTAAAGCAGCGACATTCCAACCCAAGGTAAGCTTACCCCAATGGAGAAAAATGAAATAATATAATTGTGAAAAATCGATAAATCGAAAAAATGTAGGTGTATCCATTTGTTTTATAATAAAAGTTTATTATTCTAATATTATAATCATGGACGTCTGCAGGGGGTGGGGGAAAGAGGGTGCATTACCCCCCCCCCGAATTCGAATTCTGTAAAAGAACTGACTTACGACCTGGCCTCACTAAACTATGCTTATGTTTTGTTTTGTTTTATGATATTGATGTGAGAAGGATATACACCAGAAGGTGCATACCCTAAAGACCTGTATGGGATGGCCCCTCCATCGTGAAAAGAACAGAGTAGAAGGAAAGAAGCCGGGATCACAAGCCAAATCTCAGAAATTTAGATACAATCCAATTTACGAAGTTTTTTAAGGGCTTCGAGCAGTTGTAAATTCTCCGTGCGATAATTAGGTTAAATTTATCTCCCACTTAAAAATGTACCGTATGTGTTATTGTGATTTAAGCCCTAATTTATTAGTGAATTCTACTTGGTGGGGGCGGGGGGCGGGGGGACTCCACAAATTAAATATTGAAATAAAAATTTAATTAGTGTTGTTATGGTCCATGCTAAATTTACTTTAAAATAATTGGATATTAAGTTTTTAAAAGTTGCAACGTTTCGTCATTTATTTTTCGACTTCTTCAGGAAATTTTTAAGGTTAACCTCCTCGTAAGCAAGTGCGAGTCAGACTCGTAGCTTTAAACTGCATTATCTATTCACAGTTTAATATATTTATTATTATTAATAGACCATTACTTAGTGAAAATAATAGGAATCAACTGGAATGGTCACCACACGACTTTCACATTATCACTTATTTGAAATCATCAGGACACTCCTAATTTACATCCCTTCCTTTATTTCAATCGGATTAAAATTTATACAAGTCTAATAACATATGACATTTGATAAGTACACTAATTTAAAAAAAATCGTTAGTGCCTTTTTTGAGAAAATAAAAAAAAAACGAAAAATCATTCGTGTAAATGTCAACTTCCGGTGTTCCGATTTCAACCGTAGCTCTGAGATTTATGGCCAAAAGTTTGCTGTACTTCTTCTAGAACATAACGAGCTTAAGTTTCGAATTTTGTAACTCTAAGACTTATGGTTGCGAAACGCAAGGGGATAAATTCTTACGTACGTAAACATCAACTTCCGGTATTTGGGAAGCAGCCAAGTAAACATATAATCCAAGTTTCTTATATGAGAAGCTTCTCAAAGAAGAATAGTGATTCTTTTTTTTTTCTCTCTACAATCTTAATATATTATTTTTGTTTTATCTAGGTGTCTTAATATTCTTCTCCTTTTGAATGGAATCAAATGCTTGCTTCCATGACTGGGAGGTTTTTTTAGAGAGTGAGCTTGTTAGCCTCACGCCAACCCCTTTTAGTCGCCTTTTACGACAAGCAGAGGATACTATGGACCTATTCTACCCCCGGTCCATAGGGATCTCAGTGTGCAATAAGTTTTTTACAATTAGCAGTTATTGGTAGAAAGTCGGTAAATCAACTGGCGTGGTCACCACACGACTTTCACATTCTCACTTATTTGAAATTATCGCGACACTCCTAACTAGGAAAAAATTAATAAGTTCATATAAGTTTTTTTTTTTTAATTATTTATTGTCACAGGGAACAAAGCCCATTTAGAGAGCACACAAGTAGTAGGGTTAGTGAGGGAGCCGAGTTTTTAGACTGTAGAAATTTTTATTTGCCAGCCAGGATCGAACCCCGGCCTTCCGCTCCAACATCGTCATAATCGATCGGTGCCAAAGCGAGGCCAGCGCGTTAGCCGGCTCGGCTAACCCGACTCCCCACATATAAGTTATATGCCCAAAAAGTGTAGAATCAACAGCTTTGATGACATCATCAAACCTGCCGATTCATCAATATAGAAATATATAAAAGGCCCCTTGCCACAAGGAACCCCAGACTTGATAAGACCACTCTCGCTCTGCTCTCTTCTCCACACAGGAACATTACGGTTCACTGTCGGGTTATCCCTAAACAATACTTAAATATTATTAAACTCATATTATTCCCCCAGAATAGGTAACCATCAGTTATTCAAGTATATTTTAATTCCTTTTATTATTCAATTGTAATAACCAAGTGTAAATTTATATAAATGTTGATGAAAATAAAAAATATTTAAAAACAAATCTCTCGATTGTTTTTAAAAACTTCCTCCAGGGAATAATCACCATAATTTATATAGATGGTAATGAAATTATGGCCAAAATCTCTGTGCAATATATTTATTAAGCCTTTCGCCGACTTTTCGAATCTTTAATGATATCCTTCTTTAGGTCAGAGGCTAGTTAATAAATTTATCAATTTCTTCATACTTTCGACATTTTAATTCTAACACATGATTTTTTTTTTTTTTTTTTATAAATTTTATTAAACCAATTATTTTACATTAATTAATGTATACATTGTATTTTTTGCTTCGATTCCGGAGATTGCTTCTCCACCATCGAGTGTCCTTATTCATCTTTAGTCCTTGTTTTTAATAAGAGGAAAATCTAATTAGATAAAAAACCTCTTTTCCGATAATTATTTCAATTCCATTATTCCCCAATCAAGTCGATTGGTTCCTATTTCATCTCCTCACTCTAAACACATGATTAAACCAATTATTTATTTTACATTAATTAATGTATACATTGTATTTTTGCTTCGATTCCGGAGATTACTTCTCCACCATCGAGTGTCCTTATTCATCTTTAGTCCTTGTTTTTAATAAGAGGAAAAATCTAATTAGATAAAAAAACCTCTTTTTCCGATAATTATTTCAATTCCATTATTCCCCAATCAAGTCGATTGGTTTGCTAATCTCCCAATCCATCATCCTCCCATCTCTCCTCCTAACACATGATTTTTTTTTTTTATAAATTTTATTAAACCAATTATTTTACATTAATTAATGTATACATTGTATTTTTTGCTTCGATTCCGGAGATTACTTCTCCACCATCGAGTGTCCTTATTGATCTTTAGTCCTTGTTTTTAATAAGAGGAAAAATCTAATTAGATAAAAAAACCTCTTTTTCCGATAATTATTTCAATTCCATTATTCCCCAATCAAGTCGATTGGTTATCAGTAATCACTTCCCATTCCTTTCTCTAACACATGATAATTTATTAAACCAATTATTTTACATTAATTAATGTATACCTTGTATTTTAGCTTCGATTTCGGAGATTGCTTCTCCACCATCGAGTGTCCTTATTAATCTTTAGTCCTTGTTTTTAATAAGAGGAAACATTTTTATAGATTTTTAGCTGTTATAATTTTGGAGTCTATAGCTTACTAATACTAAGATATAGCAATATTTTATCTAGATGTAACTCCAAAATTATAATAGCTAAAAATCGGTAAAAATTGTGAAAGATAGTTACTATTATAAGAATAGAGTCTACAAAGTTTCAAATTTTTTGAACAATTATTTTGGCCGGAATAAAAAATTGATCGTTCAGTTCTAAAAACCCCATGTTATTTTTTAGATGGGAAACTTAATTCCTATGCAGCACTAGGTTAAAATTGAGATAGAGACTTGAAACTTGGGGGATATTTATTTTTATTTATTTTGAACCATATGAGCCCCTGTCCGCGTAAATATTCGAAAATATCCAAAATAAGGAGCACTCTAATTTTTAGTTTGTATCTCATTTTGTAAACGAACTACAACGCTATGACAGACATTGTAGTGAGGCGAATAGTGTCCCATTTTGCTTTTTAAACTTAATCCCATTAAATGACACTTTAGAGACGATTTTTGAATAAAATATTCATGCACCGATGTTTAATACTTTTTCATTTAAAAATTATTTATGATAATTTGATACAAACAACTACTTTATTATTATTATACTTTAATTTTTTTTAATTTTAAACCGTTATAAATAAAATATAACAGGCGATGTTGCACGATTTTTAATCTTTAATTAAGCAGGTATTGATTTTATTTATAAATAAATAAAAATATCACTTTTAATAGGATTTTATGAAGATTATTCAAATGATTAGTATAATGTAAGCACATTCAATCAATCATTGATCGTATCTATATCTAAATATTTCTATAATATTGTTCATGACTTTATCATGTGCTTGAAGATTAAATAAATCACCCTAAAAAAAGGGTTTAGTTCAATTTTTTTAATCTAAATAAAAGTAATATTTTAGTAAAATTCAATTAACAAATACATGTACATTATGTTTTATTTCAACATTTCAAAAGTGTAATCCAATTTGTAAATGGATGTATGGATATATTAGTATTATTAAAACATGACCTGTATATTTAATTGATATTATTTAGGTTTTATGCGATAGTCAAGGCGTACCTGTAGAGCCTGGAGAAACAACATGTGGCACGATTAGTTGTTGGGTGGGTGACCTCGGGTTTGCTTTTGGCAGACATCCCTTCCCCCCAAGGATTGCCAAGCCCTAAGGGAAGATATTATATATGAGATTAAATTCTATTATTCGGAATAGATCTGTAAAGGAGGCAACGAGTCACCTTAATCAATAATCATATAAATTTAAAACTAATTTAGTAAAGTCTCGATAGTTTATACGTTTCGGTAGTCCGACACGCTCAGTATATATGTATACAAAATTTGCTTGAGTTTGTTCAAATGGCCTAGATTTTTAATTTTTAACCCCACCCCCTCCACCCCCTTAATTTAATGTAATCAACGCCTACCTTACTCATTATGAAAATTATAATTTAAAAAAAATCTAGCTCAGGCATCTTTCGCTGGTTAAATAAATGCGCTGTTGCCAAATTGTTTTAAGTCTAAATTTTTTTATACATTTTTCATTATTTATTCCTTATTATCTCAGAAACTGTGTTGTAACTATGAATCAAAATTGTCTTAAAATATGTATTGGTTATTGTTTAATGTTGCTTTAGTTTTTATAAAAATGGTAAGAATGGTTTCTTAATTATAATTAAATATGTATGTAAATTTTATGATATCCCGTATAGTGCAATGTTAAAGAGCCTGAAAAACTAGATTTTTGAAATTTAATATCTCCGGAACTGTATTGTTCATAAATTTCGTTTTGCCATCAATGGATGCAGAAGTATTTAAATAATAATCTATCTAAATTTCAAAAAAATTCTAAGAACGCATTTGGCGGAACAACTACCTTAAATTCTAAGCTAATGTTCTGTTTTTAAAAACATTTTTTATTTTATTTGAAATAAATTATATATATATCATAAGAGTATTTACAATTTAAATTACCAGTTCTAGAAGTGGCTTTAGTTCTTTTTTTGTTTTTTATTATAATACATATCTTTAACATATTCACAAAAATATTCCGAATATCCATTATTGTTTTACTTGTATTTTGTTCAATAGTTAATAATTATATTCCATGTTAAAAAAATTAAAGTATTATTATCACCAATATTAATAAAATGTTTTATTCTTTCAAATCCCTTCCTCTGCTAGTTTTCTGATCCAATAGATAACAGTTTTTAAATTTTTCTAAGAGATTTTTTCAATTTTTAAAGCTTTTCTTATTAATGTCACTATTTCTTAGAGTGGGGTTCCACTATTTGAATGCGGTGGAAATTTAGAGGTTTTCTAAATCAAATAATGACTATTCACTATTTCTAAAGAGTGGGGTTCAACTATTTCAATGCGGTGGAAAGTTAGAGGTTCACTATATCAAATAATGACTATTCACTAAATGGCGGTGGTATACTTTTAATTATTTCGAATAGTGACTATTCACTTCCAAATAGTGGTTATTCACTATTTCGATTTTAGAGAGTAAACCGACACTCAGCAGGTTGATAGCTTTGCGTCATCAGAAATTAATTAAATTATATGTGGGGATATATCAACATATTATTATATATGTTAGGCCTAATTGGTCAAATTGTCTCTTTCTAGAAATAGTCAACATTTTGCCGAATTCATGAATTAAGCAAATTGCTTGCCAATTTCCGGAATCAAGAAATAAATGGTTCACTTGCCAAATCGATTAATTTCACTACAAAATTATTTTTCTTAAATTACCTACATATAAATATTTTTTATTTTTATATGAGCGAATCTCATCTCCAAGACAATCAATGTTTATTTTTTAAATATTTATACAGGGTGATTCACGGCCGATGGCACGTTAGGCGTTTATGGAAAACGGAAAGCAGTATTTTTCTGAAAATTTAGCACCTTACATTTTCTTACCTGTTCTATCGATCTAAAGTATTTTCAGCATTACGACGTTTCGGCTTCCATCGAAAAGTAGTAGCAACTTTATTTTTTAAATAGAACACCCCGTATATTAACACGTTTTTAGAACCGCCCTTTTATAAAAATACTTTTTTGTTAATATTTTCCTATACCTATCTCTATCGGTTTTTGAGATAAAAAATAAGTTGTGTTAAATATGGTCCAAAACATGGCCCTAATTAAACTTAAATAAATTACTGCTCTCAATTCATGAAAAGTTGATATTTTGGTGGTAGTTTAGACACACCCGAAGTATTTAATTTACGCCGAAAAATCGAGTCGATATTATACAGGGCGTGCTAAGATTACTATTATTTCCGGTATTCATAAAAGGGGTCAAAATTTCGTTTTTTCAAATAAGACCACCCGTATATTACTCAATAAATTGAAAGACAAAGAAAAATGCTTTAAGACGATATATCATGTCTCTATGCCTAAAACATCAAGTTTTCTTTAATAAAGCCTCTTTTTCGTGAAAAATTATATTTTAATAAATTTAATTTTAACTAACCATGGAAATATCAAGCTTGTGACAGTTTGTTGACTATTTATAAGAAACTTATAAACAGTTTATTTCAAAAACGGGATGTTGAAAAAAATCTCCCAAAATGACCGCAAATATTGATTATTCAAACGAAGTTTTTTTTTTAATAATAATAACAATGTTTATTCAATGAAACATACATAATTAATCAAAGAAAAAAATACAAACACATTTTACTCATGGTCGACTCGACCGTTTGTGTGAATATTCAAACGAAGTTCTTATAGTATAAAATAAATAATTTCAAACTAAGTTCTTATGGCACAAAATAAATAATTTTATAATAATTTCGTTTGAATAACCAATATTGCGGTCAATTTGGGAGATTTTTTTTAACACCGTCAATAAACTCTTTATAAGTTTCTTATAAATAGTCAACAAACTGTCATAAGCTTGATATTTCCATGGTTAGTTAAAATTAAATTCATTAAAATGTAATTTTTCACGAAAAGGCGGCTTTATTAAGAAAACTTGATGTTTTAGGCATAGGGACATGATATATCGTCTTAAAGCATTTTTCTTCGTCTTTCAATTTATTGAGTAATATACAGGGGGTCTTATTTGAAAAAACGAACTTTTGACCCCTTTTATGAATACCGGAAATAATAGTAATCTTAGCACGCCCTGTATAAAATGAACTCGATTTTTCGACGTAAATTAGATACTTCGGGTGTGTCTAAACTACTACCAAAATATCAACTTTTCATGAATTGAGAGCACTAATTTATTTAAGTTTAATTAGGGCCATGTTTTGGACCATATTTAACACAAATTGTTTTTTATCTCGAAAACTGATAGAGATAGGTATAAGACAATATTAACAAAAAAGTATTTTTATAAAAGGGCGGTTTTAAAATCGTGTTAATATTCGGGGTGTTCCTTTTAAAAAATAAAGTTGCTACGACTTTTCGATGGAAGCCGAAACGTCGCAATGCTGAAAATATTTTAGATCGATAGAACAGGTAAAAAAATGTAAGGTGGTAAATTCTCAGAAAAATACTGCTTTCCGTTTTCCATAAACGTATAATGTCCCATCGACCGTGAATCACCCTGTATGTTCATTTCTCTTTTATAAATGTTCTATTAAGCAACTATCGGCCTTTTGGGATTTTAAAGTTTTAAATTTTTAGAATTTTAAAATCCTAACTCTTAATTGAGATTAAAGATAGTAGGCAACCAAATCTCAAATTAATACAATGGGATAGTGATTTGTTGATTTGTAAAAAAATCTTGGATAAGTCCTTTATCCTTCCTGATTCTCCAGATTTGCCCCCCCCCCCCCTCCTTGATTATAATCATCCTTAAATTATTAATATTTCTTTGTTTTTCAGATTTCAACTTCAAAATATAATACAAGACTTCTTTCTCCGCGTCTCCCGTAAGTATTTTAATGAATATCAAATTAATTATAATTAATTTTTATTAAATTAAACTTTAATTAAATAACTATTGGTTTATAAACAACATTGTTTTATAACTATTCACTTTTAACAAATTCAATACCTATAACTTTTTCCACTTTTTTTTCTTTTCACCTGAGGGTCAGTTGAATGAATATTCAACCAGGTAAAAAAGTCTTTTAATTGAACCAAAGTAAATATTAAAACTTCGAATAAAAAAAATATGTTATTTTTTTCTTTTTTAACACGTTTGAAAAATCGAATGGATTATATCTACACGTTTATATAAAAACTGTATTAATTTCCACCCTAATAAATTCTAAATAAATAACATTTCTTTTTAAATGGATTTTCAATCATTTATAAACGTTATGTTATTTCAATAAATGGTTAAAATTAATCTCTTAACAAATAAAGAAAAAAGTAATAGAACTTAAATCATTCATTATATTAGAAAAGTATTTGTAGAAGTAAGGGTTATTTAATTTTAAGCAATTCAATCGCGTCTGGAGTATATATAATTTATTTGTTAGAGACTATAGTTTCGAAGGTTTGACCTTCATCAGTCAAATTTTCATTGAGCCCCCTATATTGTAACGTCACACTATCACTTTTATATCATATAATTTAATAATTGTAGATTTTTTTTATAATTTAAACTTAACTAAAAGGGTTTAAAATTTGAATTTTAAACACTTTTTAAATAAACGTGTAGATAATCCTTCGTTTATTCATTAATCTAATAATTAAATATAATTATTTATTGAACAAGTACAAATAATACAATATAACTACAACGTTTCGATCGACTTATTCTGCGATCGTTCTAAAGTATGAGCACCCACTCCGATTATAGTTTAACTCTTAATCTATAATCGGAATGGGTGCTCAAGTATGAGCACCCATTGCAGAATAAGTCGATCGAAACGTCGTAGTTTTATTGTATTATTTGTTCGTGTTCAATAAATAATTATAATGATTTAAGAGTGATTTAAATAAAAATTCAAATTTTAATCAAATTAATCACAAAAATAAAAGCTTCAAGTTTCATTACTAATAAATATTGTGTTCAAAGGCGTATCTAGAACATTTGCCGCCCTTCCTAAGTTTATCAAATGGTGGTTTTTATAAATTAATAAACATAAATAAATAATTGTAATTGAGACAAACTATAGGTATACCATTGGATGCCATATTTAAATTAGGCAGTAATAAAGAAGGCAGCATAAGTTGATATACCTACCTATAAATGAAACTTTTATAAAAATACAAAATACAAGATACTTTTTTAAAGCCCACAAGAAACTTACGGATAATAAAACATATACCTACCTAATTTATTAAAAAAGAAATTTTATCAACTTCAATTTGGAGAAGCTCCTTTCGCAACTAGCAACACTGATAGCAATTCTTAAAAAAATCCTTAGCAAAATTACAATATTGAATACAGAATTTACCATCTATACTGTTGAATAAATTTTAGTAGATCAAGAAAGAGGGCCTTCAAGCCCTTTTTTTAGATTTTTAAAGATAATATTTTCTTGAAAAGTTTTTATTTGAATTGACAAGTTTTTATTTTGCCGAGAGTAGCAGAGTTGTTGATTCATAAAGAGAAACAAAGAGGTTGTCCTCTGCTTGATGCTATTTAATTTAAATAATAATGTTTTCTACCCTACAATTACTTGACGACGAGGGAAAATATTCGAAATCATATAGTAATTCATAATTCTTAGAAATCGAATAGTTAACATAATGTAGTGAATGAGTTGTTTTTTACAACTATAACTAAATATAAAAAATGCCGCCCCAAAATATGTGCCGCCCACCGCACCCCCCTAGGTACGCCACTGTTTAACTGAAGATGGGTTCGACTAAGCCCGAAATATCTATTAATTACAATAAATTTTTTAAAAATTGAGAAGATTTTTCTTTCTTTTTTGGATAATATAAGATTGAAAAAAAGAATTTTTTTTATATTTTTATACTATATAGATTTACTGACAACCTTTTGGTTATTTATATCGTTTTGTAGTTTCGGAATATTCAGAAAAATGAGATCTAGTAGAAATATCATGTTTTTGTTAGGGGTGGAATAAATGTGGATTTTCTTTTAAAAGTTAGCTTTATTATATATATCCGGGAGGAGGAATTATCTATCAAATGCTCCTTTTTATAAAACCACGCCAGTGTTCATTTAATTGGCTGGTTCTATTTTGAATCGTGTTTTACTACAAAAAAGTTAGTTCTAAAGAGCTTTTTAATATCCCTTAAAAACATTTTTGAAATTGACTGAAGCCTTTTTCAGATCACTCAACTTGTGTTTCTTTAAACGGAGAGAACAAATCGATAATACAAAACGAAAAACCCACCCCTACAGATTCTTCATTTCCCTTTTTTTGGTCTTTTTAGATTTTAATCCGGAATTGACATAAGAATTAATTCAAAGGATTTCATTCATCTAGAAGATGATTTCGCTTTGAATTGAAAATTAGGCATCGCTCAAAAAACATTAGAAGAAAATAAAGATGAAAAAAAAATAGGGAGCGCAAGAAAAAAGCATTAATCTTATCCATTTTAGAAAAGCATATTTAAAAGTTTGTTTTTTGTTTGATTAATTAAAATTCTTAGAAGGCTTATTATTTAATCTGGCTTTTTTTAAGTTTATTTATATAATTAAAGATAGAGCACGAATATAGCCTGAAGTATGTCCATTAAGTGGGATTCAAATAAGCTCTTGGGATTGTTTTTATATTCTTTCAAGCTTTCACCAATATTTTGCCTTCCTCAAAGCTAAACTATAAATCGAGGGGTGATCCGCGATTGGAAGTAGGTGTACACCTCTTTGGAAGTATTTTGGAAGTACATGGAAATATTTGAAAGTACGTACTTGGGAATATTTAGAAGTATTTGGGAATATTTGGAAGTACTTGGAAATATTTGGAGTGTTTGAGGACATTTGGAAGTACTTGAAAATATTTGGAAGTGCTTGGAAATATTTGGAAGTACTTGGAAATATTTGGAAGTGTTTGAGGACATTTGGAAGTACTTGGAAATATTTGGAAGTGCTTGGAAATATTTGGAAGTGCTTGGAAATATTTGGAAGTGCTTGAAAATATTTGGAAGTGCTTGGAAATATTTGGAAGTGCTTGGGAATATTTGGAAGTACATGGAAATATTTGAAAAGTGCTTGAAAATATTTGGAAGTACAAGTGGAAGTAAGTGTACAACATATTAGGTCGCGGTCACCCCTCTCTATAAATACAGTCTAAACTAGTATAATATATAACTTGAAGTTTCCTGGAAAAAAATTCGATAGGTGTATAGAAATTTCAATCTAGAAAATACATTTTAGAAATTTTTAATCATTTTATTATTAAAAACAATTAACATATTTATCGTAACTATAGTTAATTTTATAGGGTTAAGTAAACTTAATAAGCTGACGTGTTCTGATGTGGCCATCCACTTGACTTTACCATCCAACCTGGCCCCTAAAATGATTTATAATCATGTAGGGGAGGGGGGTTAGTTTTTGTATTTTTATACTTCTGGGGTCCCACTGATTATGTATACAAAATTTGTTTGAGTTTGGTAAATGGCCAAGATTTTCATTTTTTGACCATACACCCCCCCACCACCACCATTTTGGGCGGTTAGTTTTTGCATTTTTAGACTTCTGGGGTCCCAGTGACTATATATACAAAATTTGGTTGAGTTTGGTAAATAGCCAAGATTTTCATTTTTTGAACCTACACGCCACCCCCCACCCCCATTTTGGGCGGTTGGTTTTTGCATTTTTAGATTTCTGGGGTGCACTGATTATGTATACAAAATTTGGTTAAGTTTGCTCAAACGGCCTAGATTTTTAATTTTTAACCCCCGTCCACCCCACTTAATTTTGGGTCGATATGCACCAAAATCTAATCAGCATTAATCTCAATGGACCAAAATTACGTGTGAAATTTGGTTTTGATATTCACCCTAGTTTTTGAGCTAGCTCGTCCACAAAAATTTGGTAATGCACAGACTAACGGACAGACAACCGGACAAACAGACATTTTGACAAAACAATTATTATCTCAAAAAATATAATTTTTTCGATGTTTACTTATCAGAGCTTTTTTGTAGAGCGATATACTATGGTTTCGCTCAATTTTTTTAATCAAAATAGTTTCAGCCGTTTTTGAGATATTTCGAAAAAAAGAAGGAAAAAACCACTTTTTTCATGCACGATTACAATACTTGCCCACACCCTGTATGGTAAAGTAAAAATGTATGTTCAAATATATAAATACAAAAAACGACACGAATTTTGATTTTTAAAGTGAAAACTTCTTATTGCCGCGGAAGGGCAAATTGGCTTGAAGATTACGAAAAGTGAAACGCTCCCCCCTCTTCGTCTTCAGAATAAAAAAAATGACTGAAAATCTCCTTCCTATACGCTAAGTTCTACGCATATGCACATCTCCCTCACCGAGAAACAAAATAAAATCTTATTACATTTAATATTTACACAGATGTGAACATGCTGGCGTTTTCTCAGGGCCAATCCAATTCACAAGATCTTTCCGTGAGTGATTTTTTCCCCTAGGGGGTATTTGAAAGCTACAATGAGTGTTTTAAGCAAAATAAGACGGTCATCTTAAGGATGTTTATTTTTCGGGAATAGAAATTTTATTTCAAGGTCTAATTTTTGTTTTTGTTTTTTTAAGTAAACTTCCATTTTATCTATTCAATGATTCAATGTTATTGACGTTTTCAAAATATATTTAGAATTAGATTGCAATGGAAATGGAAAGTGAAATTTTGAAGATGTCTCACTAAAAATATCATTTGAGAACAAATAAGAATTAACGTAAAACAAATTTAACTCTTTGAACAAAAAAGCTTAATTCATATGTCAGAAGGCTGTTTGACTTCATCGGGCGTCTTATTAAACATTTATCTTTTTACTTTACCATACAGGGTATGGTCAAATATTGTAATCGTGCCTGAAAAAAGTGATTTTTTTTCTTTTTTTTCAAAATATCTCAAAAACGGCTGAAACTATTTTGATTAAAAAAATTGAGCGAAACCATGGCATTTCGCACTACAAAAAAGCTCTAATAAGTGAACATCGAAAAAACTTAGTCTGTCTGTGCGTTACCAAATTTTTGTGGACGAGCTTGCTCCAAAAACTAGTGTGAATATCAAAACCAAATTTCACAGGTAGTTTTGGTCCATTGAGTATCAAGAGCTGATTAGATTTTGGTGCATTTCAACCCAAAATGTTGTATATTATATACAGAGCTCGAATATAATATTTATTTTTATATCTCTCATAAAAATTAAATTTATGAACCCATCAAAAAATGGTGAAGTGATACAAAGGTTCCCCCCGTATCTCACTCACATTTATGGATTTTTTAAGAAAATAAAGTTTTACTTTTAAAGAAATTTTAATTTATTCTAATATTATATTATATAGAGAGCTCGAATATAACATTTATTTTTTATTCTCTCCTAAAAATTAAATCTATGAACCACTCCAAAAATGGTGAAGTGATATAAAGGGCCCCTCCTTACCTTTAATTTTTGGATTTTTCAAGAAAATAAAGTTTTACTTTTAAAGAAATTTTAATTTATTCTAATATTATATTATATATAGAGCTCGAATATAATATTTATTTTTATATCTCTCCTAAAAATTAAATTTATGAACCCTTCCAAAAATGGTGAAGTGATACAAAGGGCCCCCCTTACCTCTCATTTTCTAACCGTTAGAGAAAGAACGGTTTATAGGCACTTGGGAGAGGCCCTAAGGGGAGTGATTCCATCAAATACTATGTAAAACTTTTGTAAATATTAAATATACAAATTGTAATCAGAAAGGCTATAAATAAATAAATAAATGACGGGCAGAACTTTCAAAACCCGGTATAAAGAACATATGAGTTCGCTAAGAAAGTTGCAGTCAGACACCACACAGAGTGATACAACCTCCGCCTTCGCAGATCATCTTGTTGAAAACAATCACTCACCTTCACCCCAGAATCCTATACCACTACACTTCGCTTCTAAAAGCCGAAAATTAGACCTATTAGAATCAAGTGAAATTAAGAAAGCTAAAATCGAAAAAGATAAAATTCTCAATAACCAGCAGGACATTAGAAATTCCACAATAATAGATCTATTAATTAACAAAAATTAAAAAACTTAACACTCTTAACCTCATTCTTTCTCAACTATATACTATTTCCCAAATTACAATCAAAATTAAATTCAAACCACGCGCCCTCAGCCTTCTAAAATAAATGACATACTGATATATGAGATAACCACAAAATTGTTGTATATTGTAATTTATCTCATCTAATTTATCTCTATTATGTTTTATTTTAATCTTTATCTCTATATGTGATTTATGCTTATTTGTACATTGATATTTATAATTAATTTTGTGTCTATGACTTAAATTTGTAATTTTATTTTCTAATTTAATTCTAAAAAAATTTAATATTTATACTTGTAATTAAGGGTTTTTTATTTATATTAATATTCATATTTACCTAGATCTCTTATATTTATTTTTATATATTTTTATATTAAAAAAGAAAAATCTTTGTAAAACAATTTTTTAAATTTTAATTTTATTGATGTTTTTCTTGTGTTATGTTGGTATGTAAGATTTGAATGTTATATTTTGTTATATTGGTACATATGATTTAGATGTTAAAAATTGTGACCGCTCGTTCAATTATTATTAGTTTTAACTTGTAAACTCCTGATGATGGACTAATAATCCGAAATATATTGAGTTTGTATAAACCTCTTTGAGTTTTATTTCATTCACTGTGAAACTACACGCCCTTTACTTTATTAATTAATATCATGTTTCACCTAAAACCTACACCACTTTCCCTAAGTAAAAAAAAAAAAAAAATTGCAGAGTTCACTTTTTCATTCAATTGTGTTTCTAATTGATTTTGTAACAGATAATACTCCCCGAAACTGAATAAATTAATTTTTTTAATACCTATCCTAAAAGAAAAGTTTCATTAGAAAATCAACTTGTAGGGTCTATTATTATTTAACTTTAATATTTTTCTTGCAAAAGATCCCAAATTAGTCAAAAATGAATCTTTCATCTTTCGTGGTAATTTTGGTTATAAAACATGATAACCCGTTGTTCTTGTTAGCGAAGCGTTTTTTCGGGCATCTATCCCTCGGTCTATCCCATCGTTAGGCCAGGCACATTTCGATAAGAGAGCTGCAGCCCCCGGGTCAATTGATCGCCATTATACGCCGCCTACGCTTACTGCAAACACCGTAGCATACCCCAGCATAATTTATGACGGTCAATAGGTAATTATTATCCAGTGTCTACAGAGGAGACAGATAGGAAATGATTATTGACTGAATGGTAGCCACTTTTTATTAGAGATGGGTTTGCGTGATTAAGAACTAAACACACAGATCACTAATGCAATTTCCTTATTAGTAAATGTTTGTTTTTATTCTAATTATATGATAAAGAAATTTCCATGAATTTGGTACCATAGGGGAATTTATAAAAACAAGTTTGTTTGTTTTTAATTTAATTATGATTTTTTTAATTAATAATTAAATTACTAGAGGAATTAATAAATAAATTAACACAAAAAGCTCAATTTAATTGTAAATTTATAAGCAGTGAAAAAAGTCTGACTAGCATACCGAGGGTAGCAATTGATGCAAAGGGCATGCCCAAAAATAATGAAAACCACAAAGAATTTACCACTAATAATAGATCTAATAATAGATTTTTTAATTATAAGCTTTTTCAGTGGCGGTGCGAGAATTTTCTTTTCGGTTGGGCGACACCTGGCAGAAAATTTTAAAGGGTGAGCCCTGAGGTAGGCACTAAAAATCTCCATTATTTCGGGTAATTCAGATTTTTGTATAATTTAGATATTCTTTTTTAATATTTTCTTAAGGGAGAATGGTGTGGGTTCTTGGTGAAACATTTAGAAAAAATCTTTAGAAACTTTTTTTAAAATTTAAAATATAAAATACTAGGTAGATTTCACATAAATAAAAGATCAGATGCTTGTTTAGCACGAACAAAACGAATTTACCTACATCCATTCGGGTAATTTTGGAAAAGGCCTTAGAGGTCTGATCCATCAAATAAATATAAAAAAAAAAATTTTGTTAAAAAAAAAAATTAAATGTTATAAATAATTGTAATCAAAAGGGATATACATATGGTAAATAAATAAATAAAAATCGAGTATTTACATTTAAACGTCAAATATTTATAATTAAAATATATTTATTAAAAATTAAAAAAAAAATCAGCTAATTCTATAAAGTAAAGCAAATTGTTTTAAAAAATTTTGAGAATCTTTTCAAATTTTAAAAATATAAAATTCTAGGTAGGTTTCACAAAAAATAAAAAAGATGCTTGTTTAGCATGACTCTACCCTAGTAGCACATTGTTCCAAACTATATAGTGCCTATATTGATTCTCAAAATATATAGGGAAAATCTAGTTACTATGTAGTTTGAAACAGTGTGCTACTAGGGTATATAGGTATATATCTGGGTATAAGCCCATCTTCAGGAGTTCACAAAGGACACTGAAGATGAGCTTATACTCCGATATATATATATAGAGTCGTGCTAAACAAGCATCTGATCTTTTATTTATGTGAAACCTACATAGTATTTTAAATTTTAAAAAAAAATTCAAAATTTTCTTTACTTTATCTTTTTTAATAGTTTAGGTATAAGGGGCCGACCATAAATTACATCCCACAGTATGGGGGAGGGGCATCTCAGATTTGGGACAAAATGTGACAGGAGGGGCCCCGGGGATCTTAAAAATTATGACGTCACAAAAGTCAAATTAAAATTCTTTTTAAAAAATTTTAAATGTATTGTTTAGATTTCAGGTTATTATTATTCCAACCTGAAAATGTTTGTAAAATAAATCTAGTCAAAAAATTGTAAGCAAGCAATTTTTAGCGAAAGTGATATTGTGACGTCACGATACAGGAGGGCTCAATGAAAATGTGACACAGGGGGAGTGGGTCGAAAAAACTTGAAATGCCTGTGTAATTTATGGACGGCTAGTAATGTAAAATTATTATATTTTTATTAAATAAATCTATAAAATTGAAAGCGATATATCATTGGCTTTTTTTTTTATTTTATCAACTCGTTTTTTCAATATTATTTGCTTAAAATTTAGAAGTTTGGACGAGAACAATTCAGATTTGGCCGCTTGCCACTGCTAATAAGAGAAATAGAAATAAATGAGTTCATGGGAGATGGCCGTCAAATTTTAAATATCATTAAATATATTCATTTAACAAGGACGCCTGTAGAGTCGGCTAGTACGATCCAAAGGCGTCTAATTGGTTGCATAGATACAGGCGGAGAGCTTTCCTAGACGTAGTATCTGGCTTTAGTTAAAAGCAATATATTAATATTATTTTAGACTTTGGATTCAGGGTAAAAAGGTCGAATTTTATTTGCAGCCAGAATTGAATAAAACTGAAATAAATTTTTTTTTTTCAACGTTTTGACCCACTCATGGAAGTTTTGAAATTAAACGCATTTAAAAATAATATTAATAAACAGCTAAGTTCTTACGTTGACAATTTAAACCAGGTATGGGCAACCTTTTCTTTGCTGAGGGTGTAATTTCGGGACTTAATCAGGTCGCGGGCCGTAGGTAAGAAATAAGTAGGTAGTAGTGAATAAAATAGCAATAAAAATTCACACATTTATTTATTTATTAATTATAATACTTAGCATAATCTAAATATATAAAAAAAATCAAACATAAAAAAAAAATGGAAAAATCAAATAAAAACTAATGAGAGACTTGAATTTTAAGCTGAGAAACAAGATGATCACTATTGGGGTTAATATCACTAGTACTTAGGCGCAAAGTGTTTTCTAAATTAACATCTCTAGCCGAGTACGATGCTTATTTTAATTTTTTTAACGTTATTTGAAATTTCTGAATCTCTCGCGGGCCGGATTGAAGCTGGTGTAGAGGCGGGGGCTGCCCATATATAATTTAAGCCGAGGGGTGATTCTGGATTGGAAGTAGGTGTACACCTCTTTGGAAATATTTGGAAGTACTTGGAAATATTTGGAAATATTTGGAAATATTTGAAAGTACTTGGAAATATTTGGAAGTACTTGAAAATATTTGGAAGTACAAGTGGAAGTAGGTGTACAGCATATTAGGTCGCGGTTCACCCCTTGATTTAAACCCTAGGGATGATCCTCCGAATCGTCGGATTTTTTAACAGGTTGAAAATGACCTCCTAATACATAGTATTAGAGATATGGTAAAATATCTTGTTTTAAGATTTTTTTTATTTCGAAATGTTTTATTATTCTAAACTCAAAACTTGTCTAAATAACAATAGAGGATAATCTTGGTCTATTTTCCACTATGGACCAGGCATGCTGTTATGAAGAGAGATGCGTGTACTGATTTCGAAATGAGAAGTATATGCGTATATATATAATCGTTTAAAAAGCATCATTTTCACAGATTTCAAATGAGCAATTTATTCATATTTTTGCCTTTTTCATTAAAATATTTCCTCTTACTGATTTCTATATTGTCTAGTTAAATCGAACCTTTTTACAAATGGGTCAAAATCGAATTCAAAGTTTCATAACAAAAACAAATGGTATATAAAACAAATCAACTGAATATAAATTTAGAAGTGTTTTTTAAGGTGGTTCGTGACTGTTTATAATTTTTTTAAGAAAATTCTCAAATTTTTACCATCGAATCATTGATGCATTAAATACTTATTTCCGAAATTTAAAGTTGATCGTCTGTCCCATTACCGAGAAATAAATTATTGAAAATTGTTCTTTTAACATGGAAGTAAATGAACCGAGCTTTTAAAAGGGCTATAACTTCTATACAAATTATATAATTTTCAACAAATTTATACAGATCAATGATGCAACTTTTATGAATCGAATGATACATTTTTAAATAGATTTGACAGACTAGTTAATTAGTTATTCATAAATGTAAAAATAAAAAGTTATTTGCAGTCAACAGAATATAACAAAAGCACTAGTGTAAAATTCCAACGCTATTTCTTCGTTTCTGTGTTAAATATGGTAAATGTTTTTATAATGAGAAAAAATTTATCTCAATATTCTTTTTATCTACTCTTATTAAACGAGCAAAAATTGTTTTGTATATATATATATATATATATATATATATATATATATATATATATTTGTTTGTATCTTAGTTCTATTTTAAAAACGGCTCTACTCGATTTTGATTAAACAAAATCTATTAATAAGTTTTGAGGATGAGAAAACCATCTGGCTAGGTCTGGACCTCGACAAATTTAATCCTAATTGATCTTTTCTTAATTAAAATAATTATTGATAGATGAAAGTCCCACATTTTTTTCAATTATCTTTTATTTTTAATTTTTTTTTTAATTTTAAAACCCACAAATACAAAAGATTTTTTCGAAGATCAACAAGATAGATAAGCTGACCCAAACATCCCTAAGTGTTTTTCAGTTGTATTTTTTAATAATAAGCATACAAGAAAATATTATATTCCGAAATAGAGGAAAAAGTAAAAAATGTTCAAGACCATATATGTATGCTTTTGGGGAAAATGAATGATATGGCAATTTTTTCGTCATCGAACGGTTTGAGATATAAAATTAAAGGAAAGAGTCCAAGCTTATGCAATGCTTGGAAAGCTCGTAGGCTAGAATTGCCCTAGTAATTAATAATAAACTTAGTTATAAATTTCAAAAACAATAAATAATTTCTAGATCTAAAGAAGTAGCAGTCAAAAATTATCTTTGGCGGTTCAATTGCTTAAATAAATTATTCATTTAATTATAAATTGGTTATTAAAAAAAAAGAAATCAATGAGGTTGTCCTATGTTTGATACAAATAAACTTATACATATATACGAGCCCCGTCCCATCTCAATTGGCCCACCAATATGTTTTCTTTTTAAATAAAATTATGCTAATTCACGGTAAATTTAATTTAAATATTTATTTTTATTATCATTTGGAACAACATTTTAAACAATTTAAAACATTTTTTTGGGGGGGTCAGATAGGCTAGGCGGTAGCATGTCATCCTGCTAACCAAGTGGACCCGGGTTCGAATCCGACTCGAGGCATCCGGCTAAAATCTGACCCCCGGGGTAGGGACAAATTTAAAAAT
>JALMQS010000889.1:0-141621 GCA_024734495.1 Forficula auricularia | reverse complement strand
TTTAAATTATTTAAAATGTTGTTCCAAATGAAATGATAATAAAAATAAATATTTAAAGTAAATCTACCGTGAATTAGCATAATTTTAGTTAAAAGAAAAAAATATTGGTGGGCCAATTGAGATGGGACGGGGCTCGTATGTCAAATATAAATATGTAATACTTATTTGCGTTTATATTTTCAAAGGTTTGACCTTGATCATCCGTCTTTTTAATTAGAAGTATGTTATGTGTTATTTCTCATGGAGTCAATTATCCGATTGGATATAGTAAATTCGTTTTGTTGTTCGTAGCAGCTACTAGCCCCATTAACGATTTTATTAACGAGCTTATTTATACCAACATCGCCTTTAATAAAATCATTCAAACAATGATGCTTTCTGCCACACCAGGGAGTTCTAAAGATAGAGAATCCGAAAACCCCCGAAATGTCAATTTTTACCAGACTTGGGGTAATTTACCCTGATTCGCCAACTTGGGTTCTAAAGCCCCATATCAAATTTAAATCTCTTAGCATACAGGATATGGTCAAGTATTGTAATCGTGAATGGAAAAAGTGTTTTTTTGCTTCGTTTTTTTTAATTATATGTCAAAAAGATTTTTTTTACTACCTCGGGAATCCAACCCGAGTGCCGATATTAGCAATCTGGGCGCCTATAATGTGAACCCCTCAATGTGACTTTCTCGTATGTATCGCCCTAAATATTTCCACTCAAAGACTTATGGTAATTATTCTTTATAATTTTCGCAGTGAAGTGATTCTGAATTTTAAAAAACATACCGCATGCCATATTGTTTAATTAAAATTTTTGAGTGTTTCGAATTTTGAATTTCTTCAAAATTACAGAGGCAATGGAATAGCTTTCCAAATTGAATTTAAGAGTTCAAATTGCCGATAGAAATAGAGTTTTAAATTTTCACGAAAATCACGAGGGTGTAATTTATTAGATCCGAGATGAAATGTATTATTTTTAATTATACATATATCAGATGGAGTTGTTTTACCACCTTGAGAATCGAATGTGAGGGCCAATATTACTGATCCGGAGTCAAATAGCTACCTCTGCTAACAATTAAATGTTAGAGGGGTTCACATCACAGAGTAGCTAATATTGACACTCGTGTTCAATCCCAAAGGGGGTAAAAACAACCCTTCTGACATATAATTAAAGATAATCCATCTCAAATCTAATAAATGACACTCTCTTGTGATTAGAAAATTTAAAATCTATTCCAATGGATAATTTGCGTGAATTTGATAAGTTATCAAGAAAGAATTTAAAATTTAAGGTCAAAATCCAGATTTAAGTAGAAAATATTTTTACATTGCATATCAGAGGGCTCCATCTCCTCAGGAGTTGAACCTGAGTACTAACACGCTTGCCGGGCTTGTTAATACGACCCTCGAAACTAAAATTATTTCTTCTTCTTTTCACGATGGAGGGGTCCATTGCAGGCGCTTTGGGGTTGCAGCATTTGGTCGTAACTCCTTCTCATCTTCTGTTCTTTTGCCTTCTGACATGCAAATATATGTTAATATTTGTTGTTAAGTTTATATTAGCTAAATATAGGGAGTTCAACAAAACAAGTAAAAATATTGCAAAAAATCAGAAAAAAAGTTGAATTGTTATCTGGGGGAGCTACTGAAAAGCAAGGCCGCATCTTATGGGGGGGCCGACATGTGGCCCCGGTAAATTGCAGTGCAAGCTGCACATTTTGGGAAGTGGGAAACTTTTTTTAAATGGAATTTTAAAATACAACGGTATTAAAATTTAAATGATTTATTCATGACGCAATAAAACCATATGGTTATTTATTCTTTTTGTGCCCCCCTTTTTATACTCTAGTCCTCGAACCTTTCACTCAGGGTCGGTCAAGTGGCTCTGGGTGTGTACAACAGAACGGTGTGAAACTTTAGTATGCCGACCAAAGAGTAAATAATAATAATAACTAAAAACAGAAGCTGCATGCCCTCAAATAATAAAATAAATAAATGCATACACTGGTAAAATAAATAAATAGTAAAATTAATGACAAAAATAAATAAAGATAATAATAAATTAATTGTTGTTAAATTATTTTAAAATAAATAATTTAAAAAATAATCTTGATAAATGAGCAGGAAGTTATAGTCAAAAGGAATAAAATAAAATAAATAAATAGGCGAAACCACCATAGTCCCAAGAAAAATAAATATTTTGCTCGGAATATAGGCTGCTGAATTTAAATATTAAATTATAACCCATTTACTATTTTTTATCATACTTTACTTTGTTTTATAGCATTTGGGGGGGGGGGGGGGGGGGGAGGGCAATAGATTCAAAACCACAAACTGAGCCGAGATAAATTAAAAGAACTGAAGGCTAAAATTTATTTTGTAACAACTCTTAAATTTTTCTCAAAACTATAACTAGTAGTGAAAAAGATTACTTTTTCTTCATTGTTTTCTACTTTGGTTTTTGAAATAAAAGTAATTTATTTTTAAAGGTTTTAATATACAGTATATTTGGTTGTTTTTGTTTTTTTCACATTGTACCAAATAGTTCTATTGTCTAATAAGTGAATGAACCCAATACGCCTTTTAGATTAGAACCTTGAGCAAAACGTATTTTTTTCACTTATAGAAAGCTTTTATACGAATTTGACAGGAACTTGTTTAAAAGAAAACTTGTTAAAACTGTAGAAAATATAAAGATATTAAGAACGCTTGGCAGAGTTTTTTTATAAAATTCGGACAAAAGATGTCATTTATTTTATTTTTTTTGTTTTTTGCTTTCGTCCTTTCATTCAATTTGGTTAATTACTTTTATCATTTCCAACTGTTTATTTTTTTGACTTTGCTATTTTCGCTATTATCAAAATCTCTATTAAAAAAAAAATTATCTCTGTACTTTTTTTTTACATGATTTTATTTGCTCTCGATCTGTCTTTAGGTATATTGTGAAAACAAATTTCGATTGACTACACTTTTTTATTAGGGAGAATAGTGTAGTTCTAGGCAAGGCTTATATTTAATAAAAATAATTTTTAAAAAAAAAACTGACTTCAAAAAAAATTAAATGCAACTAATAAAATAATACGAACTCAAAATTCAGTAAATGCATAAAAGTTGCTCATCTAACCATCTTGTTAGTATTTTTTGTTTTGAGAGGATGAAGACAATAAGTGTTTTATTTACATTCTCCATTGCAATGTTTCGCACTTTTATTGCAGCTTCAACCAGGCTCTACAAAAGAACTAATCCATATATCAAAAAACACATTCAAAAACATTTCTCATTCATTCAATTCAAAATGATACAAATAGAAACCTTGATAAATAAAGCTCTAAACTTTTTTGTCAATTTTTTAATCTGCCATTATTACATATGACCTCGAACCATTTATTTTATATAACTTGCTCAAAAACTTCTCAATATCAACAATATACAATTATAACTTTTAATTTACTGATAAAATTAAAAACATTTAAAAAATAGTCAACTCATTATTATTTACAATATACAACTATATGCAAAATATCTTTAAAAATATATACAAGCGACGGAATTTTTTAGAAACTGTTATCAAGGTATTCTATGAAATCAAATTTTAAAATTGAAAATAAAGTTCTATGTGTGTGTGGGGGGCGTCCCTCGCCCCCGCTTGGATAATTCGATCGCTTATATACATCCAGACGCCGCACATTCACCCCCCCATAAAAATTCCGGATCTTCTTACTTGTAGCAAATTGATTTTTGGAATTGAATGAATGAAAATGTTTTTCAATGTGTTTTTTGATATATGTTTATTATTATAGAGCCTGATTTAAGCCAAAAGTGGCTAAAATATTTGCCAATTGATAAGTCCTAAATAAACACTTATTTTGTTCCTCATCCTCTGAAAAATAACAATTACATTATTAAGTTATGGAACTAAATCCCAATGATGACACATCTTATTTAGTTACAACTAAACGATTAAATTAATACACCAATCACTTTTTGAAGTCTGTGCCAAACATAGACATTTTATGAATCACTCGATGGATCTACTTATTACGTTTGGCGAGTATCAAGACAACATCGCGTAAGCGTTTATATAGTTTTTGTTTGGCACCGACTTCAAAAATGTTCTCCTCATCATTATCATTAGTTATATTATTGAATAATTATTTCGCCATTTTAAGTTCATTTTATTTGATTTTGAGTTCTTATTATTTCTTGTTGCATTTAATTTTTTAAAAATCGTTTTTTACTAAAATTACTGTTTATTTTATCTAGTGACGTTAACAATGACTTCCCATGATAATACCTTGCATTCGTCTCGTAAAGAAAAGATTCAGGCGAAGAATCGAAATTGATAGCCATTCAATTCATTGATAGAGAATATCTGAAAACGTGTAGGTTTTAATGGAGAAACGTTTCAAGATTGTTTTTTAAAGATTTTGTTATTATAATTTCGATTATTTGCTCACAAGTGGAGATTACGTTATATTTTGTCGTGAGAATATAATTGAGCTTGACCAAATTAATATGGGACCACCCCAAGGTATCCCCTTTCAAATTAAAGAATTATCGAAATCCGGTCTATAACAAGAAGTCATGCGTGAACATACATAACAAAAAAGGTCCAATACCAATAAGAAAAAAACGGACCAATCGGGTACTAGACTGAACTCAATCCAAAAAAATCATCGAAATCGGTCCACGTGGTAAAGAGAAATAAATGTTCAAACACTCAAAAAAAAAAACAAGACATTCCGTGTTGAATTGATAACCTCCTCCTTTTTTCAAAGTCGATTAAAATTTTAAATTAAAACAATGTTTTTTGAAGATCCTGTGGAACCAGCCTTGACTTGTCGTCGTGCTTCGTGAATTTATAATCAGGTTTGGATTTGTTTTGAGTTTTCGGAAATTATAAGTTTTACTTGCATTGGAATAGGAGTAATTGATTTCGAAATTAATTTCAATATAATCTTGTCAAAACTTTTTATTCTGAATTATGTATTTTGTAAAAGGTGCTGATGATGTTATCGTTCGCTTGCATGAAACACTAAATTGTATTGTCGCCAAAAATACACATTTAATTAGTTTATACATATAATTCATTCTTACATACCAGTAAGCCTATGATTTGCTCTCACTCAAACATTAAATAAAATTAAAAAATGTTCCCCCAAAATTTTTGACAAGTTCGAGCATTGGCTGACAAGCTATTTACACGAACCATTTCGAGCCAGTTTTGACCCCCTCCAGCTCCAAATCCATTTAAGATGACTAGAGCTGAAATTATAGCATGTAATTATGTAATCTATCTTGAGGAGAGTACCAAATTTCAATAATATAGCTTAAATAGATTCTGATATATGGACCTGAGAAAATAGCTAATTTTGGCACTCACTCACTCACTCACTGACAGGTCATCAAAACCTATTGGGTTCTTCCAATCATTCCATCATCATGAATTTCGCCTGCTAGTAGAGTTTGGTACACAAACAAAGGAAAACTTCCAAAAATCCAAACTTTCTATCGTTCAACTCCTTCAAAATGGAGGGGAGGGTCAAAAATGAAAATTCTAGCCCGTTGGACCAAACTCAACCAAATTTTGTATACATATTCTGTGGGCAACCTGAAGGCTAGGAATGCAAAAACTAACCACCCAAAATGGGGGATGGGGTCAAAAATAAAAATTCTAGCCCTTAGGACCAACTGGCTTCCATATAGCTTACAAAAAGAAGGAAATTTCACCAAAACATTCTGTGAAAAAATAGGACCAAGTTCCGAAAAAGTAGTGAAATCTAGTGTGTAGCCAAGTTAAATTCGCCAAGAATAATTAAGTTGAGAGATCTACTATTTTCCCAGCTTAATTATTCTTAACGTAATTTAACTTGTTTCTATTCGATTTTGCAAAAGAATAGTGAAGATATACTACAGAAATGATCCTGTGAAGTATGATCCTAGACATTAGACGTTCCATAATATTTGTCAAAGCTGATATCATTATTGTACATTATTTGCTGCATTATGTTTTATGCTTAAAAACTATCGTTAGAATCAGAATAATTTATGTACGGCCTAAAACAATTTCTTTCCTTCAAATGTGGCCCAAGGTTGGACACCTCTGATCTATAAGTACAATCAATAAATCATTTTTTCTTGTAAATTTATATTTAATGTTAATGTTATTATGTTAGTGTTTTTTTCATCATAGGCTCCACGACGAGCGCTAGATGAAAGTCATGATTTAAAAAATAAAACAATAAATAATCAAATAAATAGAATAAAATATATAAACAAACAAAAACAAATATACAAAGTAATCCTGCCGAGTATATGTCAGAAATCAAGTCCGAACATGATCGTCGTTTTTTAGAACTCGCCAATCCGATAGTATGCCTTTTTTAATATTTTCTTAACTATAACACATTAGATTTCCACCACTTTTTCGAACTTAGTCTATTTTTTCTGAATGTTTTGGTTGAGATATAAATTACTAGGTAAGTTTTACAAATAAAGGACAAATTGCTAATGAGAAAGGCTCTACAATACATATATTTTGGGTTACGAGCCCAAAACATAAGGAGTTCACATAGAAAACTCATTTTGTCTTTTATTTGTGAAACCTACCTAATAATTTATATTTTTTTTAATTTTAGTTTTATTCTACCCATTTTTATTTTATTGAAATTTCAAATATTTAATTCAATTGAAGGAATTACCATAGTAAACAAAATTTCGGTAAAAAAGTGAAAATCTTTTCAAGACTCGGTACCTACGCTCATCAATTACGACCTAGTAATAAGTAATTAGTTTAAATAATTTATTAAAAATTTACTATTGGTTTGAATTAAATTTCTTAATTAATTTTAAAAATATAATTTTTTGTAAAAAACATTAGTATGTTTTAAAATAATTAATTAATTGATTAAATAAATTGTAAATGCAAAAATGATTTTATCATGACAACGACTAAAATTCTCAATAAAATGATTTATATTTTCTACATTTTTTAACCTGATATTCTCGAGCTAAAGGTTATTTTCATTAGAAATACCCAGCAAACGAGGTTAATTCTTTCCATGACTGAACTCTTAAGCCCTTAAGCAGATTCATTCGTATCCTGAACAAATTTTTTCCTATAAAATACATTGAAATACCATTAATCCCTTCCAACTAACAACTACTAAATAACGACATCAATTTTTTGTTATGTTTTTAAAAAATAAAAAAAACACTGTAGTATATAGAAAACTAATAAAAACTTTATAAAACATAAAAGAGTACGTGAAGATATAAATTGGTTTTATTTTAAGTTTAATTACTGTAGTCTACTTAATATAACATCATTATTCTTTACTGGTTTTTACTAGCCTTTTCTCCTCTATTTTCTCACTTTCGTCCAAAGTGTGTTTCAATAGAAACTTTTCCAAGGAAGTTTGTTTCGTCCTCCCGTTAAAGTGGTTGGGAACTGTTTATAATTTTTATAAGAAAATTCTCAAATTTTTACCATCGAATCATTGATGCATTATATATTTATTACCGAAATTTGAAGGTGATCGACTGTCCCATTACTGAGAAATAAATTATTGAAAATTGTCTTTTTAACATGGAAGTAAATGGATCGAGCTTTTAAAAAGGCTATAACTTCTATACAAATTATACCATTTTCAACAAATTTATACAGATCAATAATTCAACTTTGATGAATCGAAGGATACATTTTTCACTAGATTTGACAGTCTAGTTAATTAGTTATTCATAAATGTAAAAATAAAGTTATTTGCAGCCAACCGAATATAACAAAAACACTAGTGTAGAATTCCAACTCTTTATAATAAGAAAAAATGTATCGCAATATTCATTTTATTAGCAGACGTTGTCACTCTGCAGAAATACAAAAGATTTTTTCGAAGATCAACCAGATAGATAAGCTGTCCCGAACCTACTTAAGAATATAAAACAAATGTCTTTGAACAGCTCTATTGCGAGACATATTTCAATTTTTTCAACCAATGGTTACTCGAATCCCGATTTTTACTCGTATCTAGAGATACAAAAATTTTCTCAATGCCGGTTGAATCCAGATAAACCTCGTATCTATAAATACGACTGTACCAAAATTTCGGCACCAGAACGAACTTTCTAATGATTTTAGTTCATGTGTTTTCTTGAGTATTAGAATCAATACCCACATCAGAAAAAATAATTTTTAATAAAGTAAAGAAAATTTTAAAAATATAAAATTCTAGGTAGTCATACTAATAAGCATATTGTCTTTTATCTTTGTGAAACCTACCTAGAATTTTATATTTTTTTAAATTTTCTTTACTTTATTAAAATATGCTTCAGCAAGAACCTAGACCATTCTCCCTTAACAAAAATGATTTTTCTCAAATTTCTATCATTTCTATCATCTCAATTTCCTTCAAACATTTTTAAAAACAGCGAGCCAAAAAAATTTCAATTGGATTCATTACTGATTAAAATTAAACATTAAAAATTATATCTAAACTTTAATTTAATAAATTCTCAAGTCTTATAAGTTATTATCGGAGTCAAAGATATTAAATGATATCTATTCAGATTTAGCCAGATCTCCCCTCTTTTATTTAACTGTACTTGGAACAAATATTTAGACAGCTAGACTGGAATAAAAAACAAATAGGATTAAACTTCTATTGAAAATACCTGAACAACTTGAGATTTAAATTGAAAGTTTATTTTTTACCGAGAGTAGCAGAATTTTTATAAATTAAAGGAGACAATAAAAGATTATCTTCTTCTGGAAAAATTAATTTTTAAATTTATTTATAACGAGACTATAGTTTAATCAGTCTATTACATTTTTTTCTCTACTCTTAATGGCCTCGGGATGAATTCCATTGTAGCCAGTCTACCATGAGTCCATGAGTTTATAAACAATCAAATAGTATCACAGACAGCCAATGAAAATAATAAATAAATAAATTAATAATAAATAAATAATAGAAAAGAATGTCACAAATAATAAAATCTTCACAGCCAAAATATAAATTAGGTATAATAACTGTAGTTGTCAATTGTACTATAGCTTGAACTTATTTGCTAGGATAAACCTAATCAATGATTTGTATATTTCCGCTCTCTCGAAAGACAAAAGATGCGCTAAATTCCATGGCCTTTGAACATCGTTGGCAATCAATTCACCCTCTAATCTATCTCTGAATTTAAATTTTGGACAACTAAATATCATGTCAATTGATGTGTGAAAGGCAAAGCCCTCGAAACTATAGTCTCGTTAAAAATAAATTAAATAATTTATTGTTCCAGCAAAAGACAACTGCTTTTATTGTCTCTTTTAATTTAACTTGAGATTTGCCGATGACGTGATACTCATAGCGGAATCAGAGAAATAGATTTCTGATATGATTAGGGATGTATCGTGTATCGAGAGAGCGAAAAAGTGGGCCTAAAAATAAATACAGTAAATCTAGTATTACATACGGTCCTCATATAAATATTACGATCCAGAAAGATTTACCACCAATTCAATGTACATAAAAAAAACAACAATATGTTTGGGTCAAGTCATGTCAATCAAGAATAGAAAAATCAACTGATGTGGGCACCACCCGTTTTTCACATTAGTTTCTCCTTATTTGAAATTATCATACCACCAATTTTCTTCCTTAAAATTACTTCAATTTAGGTTTCCCCCAAGCCATTTTGAGAAAACTGAAAAAAGCCAAAAGACAAAATTGCAAAAATCTTCAAATAAACTTGTACTTCCGCATCTTTGATTTTAGCCAAAACCTTAAAATACTTATTCCAGCCTCTAGATAGCTTAAGTTTCAAATCCCAAAGCTCCGCGACTTTTTTTTTACTTTCTTTGTGCTTTAAAATATTAGTCTGAAATGTGTCGAAAAATCATTTCAAGTATAATTTATTTAGTGTGTTTATATATTGATTTCGAAAATATTATAATTCAAGAAAATGGCCTATAGAAAGTTGATTCTGTTGGTAACATGTTTGTATTTCCAAAACAAACCAATGATTATATTTTGGGATTTCTACTTTCACAAGTTGCAAAAATTCAAAAAATCAGAAAAAGAAAAATGAAAAAATTGTCATATAGAGTTATCTATCTGATTGTATCTAAAGATAATTTTTAAGGATTTAGGTGTCGGTTCTAGGTGAAACATTGGTAAGTTATGTATCTAAAGAATTTTGTCTCACGTGATTATGTAAAATAATTTATCCTCCAAGTTTAAAATTTCTACCTCAATCCTTTCTTTCACTAAGAATTTTTTTTTTTCAAATAATTAAATTTATAGAACAACGTACAGAGAGGGTGCTTAGAAAAAGTTCTCACTTATTCAACCAAATTTTTGAAAAAATAAAAATTTCTTGAAAATGACATACCTACCTAGATATTTATTAATTATTAATTTTATAAAACATATTGTAATAAAGAGTAAAATATTAAATAAAATTAAAAAACTATTTTATGTAAAAAATCACAAAAGGTTGTCATCTATTCGATCCGAGATTATTTTTAATTATATGTCAGAAGGGTTGTTTATACCCCTCGGGTTCGATACTCTGATCTACTAGATGACAATAACCTCTTTTGATTTTCTTAGAAATTTAAAATCTATTTCTATCGACAACTTAAAGTTTAAGTCTTAAACTCTTATATAAAATATGTTAGATTTCCGTGTATTTACATTTAGTAGCAACTAGATTATTTCGGGAGAAAGGAGGGGGTAGGGTCAAGGGGATTGGATCCCTCTTGTATAAGTCTACTCTTAATATCAATAGGTTATTGAATAAAATAATATTAAATAAAAAATAAATATGTATTCTTACCGTATGGGATGCTGTGAATCTTTGCTGCAGCAGCCCCTGGTCACCTGGTCTCTAATACACAACCTCGCACTCTAGTATCAGCGAGTAAACTGAAATGAAAACAATTATTTCCATGAGAATAAATTCCCTTTAATTCTTCTTTCTTATCGGCTGGCCAGAGTCAAAATAATGATATTAAAAGTTCACTAATAACTTTTCACCAATTGTCTTGTTTTCTACAGGTTACAAGTATACAGGTCGTCAATTTCTATCAAACACAGGGTATTGCAAAAAACATGTAATTTATGTATTATTTAATTTTTTTAAATTCTTTCAAAACTTAGAATTCAATTTTATAAATTTTAAGGTTTATTTCTTCACGCAAATTAAACAAATAGAGTAATTTCAGTTAATTAATACTATTTGTTTCATAGATTTTCTAGACACTTTCGGTTACCACTGGTAAACTATCTTCAGATAGTACTGGAAAAACGAAATATTTTTTAAGATTTTTTCTATTATACATATACAATTATATAAAATAAAAATTATACAATTTCATATTTACCATATACCTACATACAATTTCGTTCAAGATTTGGAATTTGTATGACTCTGTGCATATAACTCATTTGTAATTTAATTCCTAAATTTAGAAATTGAAGAGTGTAAGTTCTAAAAGGTCTAAGTGTCAAAAATATACAATCGAGATAATCAAATAAAAAGCATCTTGTAGTAAACATCTTTTTTAGCTTTAAATATAGAATTATATATTTTTAAAGTAATACAACTTCCTTTAAGTAAGAGCTCTGAGGAAAGTTTAAAAAAAAAAATTTAAATTGGACCGAAAAAAAAAATTGAAAATAGGAAATTGTAAAAGGGTCTATGACCTCCAGAGACTGGAACTCAGCTTCCAGCCCACCGTCTTCCCCGCAACTTATAACCTTCAGCTGTTTTAAGACCCGCATCCACAGACTCCTTCAACTCCTACCCAGCCCATAAAATCCCCTCTTCTTCTTCTTTTCACGATGGAGGGGCCAACCCAGGCCTTTAGGGGATGCACCTTTTTGGTGTATCTCCTTCTCAAATCAATACCATAAAAAAAAAATGCTGGAACATTGGCACATACATGCAGCACCAACTTTCTTCTAGCGGATGAAGACCTAAATATACCGCTGGCACTTTCTGCCTTTGGGATATTATTAGGCTTGGCACATGGACTTTTTCTACATGTATAACTTAGAATATCCGAATTTCGCACTTAGACCCTTTAGAACTTACGCTCCTCTATTAATAGAAGAAAAAGTCTAGCATGGAATAAGTTCTGGAAATTAAAATACATATTTAAAACAATGAAATTTCTTTAAATATTAAAATTAAAATCTATATTGTTCCTGTGCTTACTTATGGACTTGGACTATTACAACAAAAACACTACAGAGAGAGCTATATTAAGATCTATACCTACTACAAATAAAAAGAATACCTAGATAATATAAAAACTGAATCCATGTATAAAAGGACCAAGATTGAAGACCTAAGAATAATGATAAAAAGATGTAAATGGAGATGGGGAGGACATCTAGTTAGGAGAGAAGATAATAGATGGTCCAAGTTAATAACCTAATGGTGTCCAATTGCAATGAAAAGAAGAAGGGATAGACAGAATACGGGATGGAGTGACGACATCGCCGAGATGACGGGCAAAGATTAGGGCTAGGATTGCGAGGCAAAGAAAAGCATGGCCCACAAGGGCCTATTTTATTATTATTATTATTCAGCTTTACATCTTTTCAATTAAAATTATTAATTCACCTAAACTGCAAACAGCGTACCGATTTTTGAAAAAGTTTCACTTTTTCTTCTAATTTCAACCCTGTTAGCACACTTGCAGGTCTATTCTCCAAACAAAAACGTTAACTTTTAACATCCGAAATCAGCGTTAATTCATTTTAACACCTCCTTGCCTCAAATTGCTATTCTGTAAGCAAAAATTTTAACACCAAAGCGTTAACATTTAGTCAAAAGTGTTAAAAATTAAAGTCATTCCAGAGGGTACCTTTAATATTTTAACGCCGTATTTAATGAACAAACATGGCGTCTTTAACCAAAAAGTAAGTTATGTTTTTGCAGCTTTGAGATAAAAGCAACACATTTCAGATCCATTTGATCTGTGATTGTTCGATAAAATTTCTATTTGTCGGGGTGTATAAAAACACGGACAAGAAGAAAACGTAGCTATCTTCACATGGATCGTTAACACCTGGTGTTAAAAAGTAAAATGTTAACGTCGCTGTTAAAACTTGCTTTAGAGAATAGCAAACACCCAATTTAAGATGTTAAATTTTAACGTCTAATTTTAGAGAATAGACCTGTTGGTCTTGAAGATGTTTTCTAGACACTTGGAGATCTTCTGGACATCTTAAAGACAATAAGAGCTGAATAAGACATCTTCTAGAGCGGGTTGTGCTGTCTGGGAAGTTAAAAAAGTTCAAGATTTTATTATTAGTCATGTGTCATGTAAGTTTGGAATTTTATTAGTAAAGTCCAAAATAAAAATTTACAATGTATTTTTTTTTTTTTAGTTTGATTCGATGCTTTTAAAAATGTTTTAATCGAGAGTCCGTGACAGAGGAAATTAGCGTTTTATATCAAATAACATTGCGGGACACAAATTAACTCAAATTGAAAATCCTTTGCGAAGAATATTAAAATTTTTATAATCAAAGTAATTTTACTCTCTCTAATCGAAAAACCAAACTCATATCAACAAGGATAACACTTAATCTAATTATAGTATAGTTAATGAGGTTTCCGGCTATAATTAATTTTCTCGTTAATATTAACATACTAAGCCAGGAATGGGAAACCTGCATTCTTTCTATAGGCTTTTTAATAAATCTAAAATTCCACATATTAAACCTTTTTTTAACCTCCAACCCAAGAAAAGACATTATTTGTTAAACCTTATTTACAGGGGTCTGACAAAATAATATGAACACCTGACATATATTACAATATTTATTATGTTGATATTATTTTATCCAACCCCTGTGTTTGTGAGTATATATGTACGGTATCCATGTAACTATTAAACGACATCTCCGATTTAGCTGCAGGTTTTTTAAAAAGATAGCTTATTTTGTTGAGAATGTTGGTAAAAATATTTCACTTTTATATATTTTATGTTTTGAGTTAATTATAATTATAAAATAAATTACAATTTCGGAAAACAATTATACACTACATGAAAATGATTTTAATTATCTATGTGAAATTGAAAATGACCAGAAATTGTAAAGTAAATATATAAATAAATAAATAATTAAAGGGGTGAGATTAATAAAGGGGTTAAGTGACAAAAATACGTTTTGAGAAAAACGACAATTTGTTAAACACCCTGTAACTTTTTAATCTATTATAATCCTTTAACTGAAATATCCGTGGAATTATGACATATACTGCAGGTTTTAAGGGCTTACTTATCACTTAACTCGTTAATCCAATACAATAAATGCAAAATTTCAAATTACTTAACCCCTTTATCCACTCGCCTCTTTAATTATTATCAGATTAAAGATATCGGAAAGCTGAAATTGATCATGGAAGAATTCCATATTTAAGAGCTGAATATTTCTTAAGATGTACAAAATAAGGGAGTTCCAAAAAAAGAAAACTATTGCTTTATACTCTTACTCCTACCTTCTCTTTAATTGACCCATCTATAATACCATATGTTATTTTGCATAGGTAACTAACTCTTAAGACCATGGGCTTAATTTCGACAGGAACGGTTCCAAACAGAGTTCTGGAATTTTTTTTACTCAATCAAGAACTAGGAGTCCTAAAGAAAATGAATTTCCAAGAGTTCTGGCTCTTTTTTTTAGATATTAAACCCTGATTAAAACCTTATAAGAATAGATACCTTAGGTAAAATTGATAGTGACCCAAAATGGGAGTAATGTTAAAAAAATTACTATCATAAAATCTCCAAGTCTAGAAAATTAAGAAAGCTGAAATTTATATGGTAAAACATAGATATTTAAAAGAATATGTAAATATTGCACAGAAGAAACGAAATGAGAGTTTCTAAAATGAAAAAAAAAAAAAAAAAAATTTAAATTTTAAATTTCTAAGCTCATAAAATTTAGCGGCCCTTAATTATTATTATTATTATTTTGATTATTTATGTCCATCGATTAAATTAATAAGTTGTTGTAGGGAAATAAGGACAATAGCTTATGCAAATATTTTTTATTTTATGCCAACGTTTCGTCAATTTTGTTGACTTGCTCAGGGCTCAAACAAATTACCTTCTTTTGCATATTTGTCATTTTATACGTTAGACGTTTATAGAAATTTTAACCCCTTTTAATAATACCGGAAATAATAGTAATCTTAGCACACCCTATTTAATATGGAGTCGATTTTCCGGCGTAAATTAAATACTTCGGGTGTGTCTAAACTACCACCAAAATATCAACTTTTCATGAATTGAGAGCACTAATTTATACAAGCTTAATTAGGGCCATGTTTTGGACTATATTTAACACAATTTATTTTTTATCTCGAAAACTAGAAAGAGATAGGTATAAGACAATATTAACAAAAAAGTATTTTAATAAAAGGGCGGTTCTAAAAACGTGTTAATATACGGGGTGTTCCATTTAAAAAAATAAAGTTGCTACGACTTTTCAATAGGAAGATGTAGCAATGCTTAAAACAGGTAAGAAAATGTAAGGTGGTAAATTTTCAGAAAAATCCTGTCTTCCGTTTTCTATAAACGTCTAACGTGCCATCCACCGTGAGTCACCCTCTATATATAATGTTTTCAATCTGTTCGATGACTGGCCTATATGTGTTTGCTAAGAATGAATCTTATAAAATGCCAAATATGCAAAGAAGTTAATTTGTTTGAGCCCTGAGGAAGTCAACAAAATTGACGAAACGTTGGCATAAAATAAAAAAATATTTGCATAAGCTATTGTCCTTATTTCCTTACAACAACCTATTAATTATTATTATTATTATCTTGTATTATTATCTCGTCATGTTTTCAGTCGAAATATTTTTTATAATAATTAGTTTGACCATCTGACCCGACCTGAGGAAGGTGAACTCCGTTCACCTAAACTTGACAGCGATGTGTACGAATAATTTTTTTTGAATTTTCCCAATGATTATACACCCTTCCTAATAGTGAGAAAAAATACGTGTATTATTATTTAAAAATAACATTTTTTCTTTTGGTAGTTTCTTCTCATACAAACATAAATAAACTATCTACTATGATCATTTCCGATAAGTTGTTCTGTCTTTCTGAGAGATGGTATATTTTTAGGCAAAAAGTATAAATAGTTATAAAAAAATTCGGTACTAATTTCCTCGTCTCTTTGATTAAGTAGTATTTAATTTTATTAGGTATATACTTTTTTATGTGAAAATTAAAAATAATAATAAAAATGGATATTATTATAAAAAACTTTTCAAAAAGTTTTATTATAAAAAAAAAGGGAAACATCTTGAAAGTATTCGAGAATAAAATAAAAAATTAATTTTATGTGCAAATCGATGAAAAAGAAGTTGAATTCAAAAAAAAAAAAAAAAATCTTATTCAGATTTAGTAGCATTTAATATTGGTCTGCTAAGCCCCTTGGGCAAAATAGCCCATTAAAATTTGGCAATAACAAAAGAGTCACTTTTCATTAGCTCTGAGATATATAGCCACTGTTTCATAATCTGTGTATATATTTATGTATTTATAGTAGCCTAGGGGAAAGAAGAATGTAGAACTTAACCATTCTATCGTATACTAGTATATCGCCTGAGAATTACAGAGTTTTCAAGTAACGAGAATTGATTTCAATAGTAGAGTTTAAATTTTATAATATGCAAGTACGGTCACACATTCAAGAAGAAGCAATTATATTTATTGTCTAACTACTAAGATCATAATGGGCTCTGAAATTATTGGCAAGTGCTTTCGCCTTTACTATATTCGTAAAATAAAATGTAAACAACATTTAAATTTCGATTACATACAGGATGTTTCTAAATTGATGCGAAATATTTTAAAGGGTGATTTTTAACCAACAATTAAGGGGGGTGGACGCGCAAAAGCGGTCCTATGAAATGGCGGAGGTAGTCTGGGTGATTAGTAGTTTCACTCTTAATTACTATCTCTATGACTCCAGTCACATGATCCAAAACAATGCCAATTAATATTTGTTTTTTCCATTATTAATAATTAGTTGTTAATAAACAAACAAACAAGCAACATCGAAACGACCCATTATCAAATTTGTAGATTTTCAAGCACTATCACAGTTGGCCGTTCCAGGGGGTCTTTCATATAATTTTTTGTTCAATACCCCTTCCCCTCCACGTTAGAGGGAAAAAAATGTTTTATTTAATATATAGATGCAGTATTTTTGGACTTTGCCAAGGCTTTCGATAAAGTTAGTCATAAAATTATTTTAGAAAAATTAAACTCGTCAGGGTTGTCTGTTAAGTTAATTAAATTTATTCGGTGTTTTCTTAGGGATAGAACTCAAATTGTAAAAGTGGGTAATGGTCTGTCTGATAAAGTAGATGTCTGGGGTGATTCAAGGTAGTGTTCTGGGTCCTCTTCTTTTTCTTATATATGTAAATGATTTGCTTTCTGTCGTGCAATCATCTATTAGGCTTTTCGGGATGATTGTGTCGTATATAGAGTAATTGATAATGATTGTGATACTTCTACGGCTTACTTTACACAATGACCTGGATCAAATTGACGGATGGTGTAGATCCAATTCAATGGAATTAAACAATTCCAAGTCAAATTTGGATAGATTTAGTACTAGAAATATGGTTAGTCCTCAAAACTATTATATTAATGAAAATATTATCAATGAATCTAAATTTTATAAATATTTAGGCATACATATTCAGGCAAATTTAAAGTGGGATATGCATATTAGTTATATAGTCATGTAAGGCTTATAAGAAATTGGGGATGTTTGGTAGAATTTTGAAGGGTACATCTAGAGAAGTTAAATCAAAAGTTTATTTAACTTATGTAAGACCTAATTTAAAGTATTTTTCTGTGGTTTGGGGCAAACATCCGCAACGATTAGAGAGAAAAATTGATATGGTACAAAGGAGGGCGGCTAGATTTGTTTTTGGTAAATTTGATAGGTTTAGTAGTGTCACTTCAATGATTAATGAATTAGGATGGTCTAGCTTATTGGAGAGAAGAGAATGGGCTAAATTGAAAGCAATTTTCAAAGCGTATAAGGGTTTTAGGAGTTGGGAGGAAATAACGAATAGATTTCAGAAACCAAGTTATTTAGGTAGAGCTGATCATAGAAAAAAGATTCTTAAGCCAAGATTTTTGAAAAATATCGGATTACATTCATTTGTAGAATCTGGCATTGATTTGTGGAACAGTCTGTCTGTTACTACTTGGGATTATAGTCCTCTGCCCCCTATGATTGAATCAATTATAAATTTTGTCAAGTCCTAATGTCCAATAGAGTTGTGCAAAATTTTATTTAGTACTCACAAGCAGTGATTACCTGAGGTAAAGAGAGATCATACCATTCTTGTTAAGGTTTTGACCAGGTTTCCTTAACAACTTATGGCAAATGTCGGGGTGGCTAATGCGTCGTTTGCTCCTGATATCGGGATTTTGGGAATAATTATTTAAATTACGTTTTGTCTTTTGATGGAAATCTATGTTCATGTTATTTGTTAATGAGCATACATTTCTAATTTTTTTTTCTTTTCTTGTTTGTTAATTGTAATTTCTTTTAATTGACTTGTATTTATGTTTATTAATTTCTGTAGTTGATTTGTATTGATGTTTTGTTGACCTAGCCACCGAGGACTTGTGTCTCTAAGCAGGTCGAGTAATAAAGATTTATTTATTTATTATTATTTATTATATCACTATGAAAGAATTTAGAAAGAATGAAATTTGGCAGATTACTGATGCTAATAAAATGGCAGTTTTTGACGATTTTTTATAGCCTAAAATGTTATCAGAAGGGGATGAAAAAAATCGACCATATAATAGTTTGCATCGAACCCCAGATAAAATTCTTCGACCCTTCCCAAAATAATCATTCCATTAAAATTTTAATACTATTTTTAATTTGTGGGAATATGAATACAAATAGCTTCTAAATTTCATGATTTTACTTTATTTAGTTTGAGAGTTACAATGCTTAGACAAAAAGTTTTTAAGGAAATCAGGTGATGACGTCATCTACTCGATCCGAAATATGTAGAATAGATAATTTTAAATTATAAATCAGAAGTGTTCTGTTTAGCTCCTCGGAAAACGAACCCGATAGCCAAAATTTTTCACCTCACAGAGTTAATTGAAAAGTTTTTGTTTTGCCGAGAGTAGCAGAGTTGTTGATTCATAAAGAGAAACAAAGAGGTTGTCCTCTGCTTGATGCAAATAAACATACACAGATATATATCGAAGTGATATATGTATCTGTATATATATATATATATATTTATTTATTTGTTTAAGACTATAGTTTTCGAAGACCTGGTCTTCATCATCAGTCTTTTTTAATTATAAATATTGTTTTTCATGGAGTCAATACCGTATGAATATTGACTCCATGAAAAACAATATTTATAATTAAAAAAAGACTGATGTGAAGCCAAGTCTTGAAACAATAGTCTCAAACAAATAAATAATATATATATACAGATATATCACTTCGATATATATGTGTGTGTATGTTTATTTGCATCAAGAAACCTCTTTGTTTCTCTTTAGTGACCTCACAAAGTAGCCAATTGGTCCGGATTTCTAATTTTGGTACTCGGGTTCGATTCCGGAGGAAATAAACACAACCTGTCAGATTTATAATTTAAAATTATCTATTCTAAAGTACGTTGGCAGGTATTTGGACAGGAAAATAGCAAATCAAAAAATTGTCATTGATTTACGCGACGTTTCAATGACAGTTTTTTGATTTGCTATTTTCCTGTCCAAATACCTGCCAACGTACTTTTATTAATTAAATAATATGGATGATATAGACATAAATAATACTTATCTATTCTATTTCAAATCGAGTAGATAACGTCCTCAAGTGATTTCTTTAGAAATTTAAAGTCTTCTACTGCAATTTGAACTCTTATATTCAAAAAGCTTTTGTCCGAAAATAAATATTTGCCTACGAAATATATAACTACTAACTAAAAATTGATATCTAGATCAAACGCAATTTTTTCCTCATATATAAATAAATAAATAAATAAATAAATCTTTATTACTCGACCTGCTTAGAGGCACAAGTCCTCGGTGGCTAGGTCAACAAAACATCAATACAAATTAACTACAGAAATTAATAAACATAAATACAAATCAATTAAAAGAAATTAACAATTAACAAACAAGAAAAAGAAAAAAATAGAAATTTATGCTCATTAACAAATAACATGATCATAGATTTCCATCAAAAGACAAAACGTAATTTAAATAATTCCGCGCAAAAACCCGATACCAGGAGCAAACGACGCATTAGCCATCCCGACATTTGCCATAAGTTGTTAAGGAAACCTGGTCAAAACCTTAACAAGGATGGTATGACCTCTCTCTACCTCAGGTAATCTCTGCTTGTGAGAACTAAATAAAATTTTGCACAACTCTAGGACATTAGGACTTGACAAAATTTATAATTGATTTAATCATAGGGGGTAGAGGACTATAATCCCAAGTAGTAACAGACAGACTGTTCCACAAATCAATGCCAGATCCTACAAATGAATGTAAACCGATATTTTTCAAGAATCTTGGCTTACGAATCTTTTTTCTATGATCAGCTCTACCTAAATAACTTGGTTCCTGAAATCTATTCGTTATTTCCTCCCAACTACCTAAAACCCTTATACGCTTTGAAAATCACTTTCAATTTAGCCCATTCTCTTCTCTCCAATAAGCTAGACCATCCTAATTCATTAATCATTGAAGTGACACTACTAAACCTATCAAATTTACCAAAAACAAATCTAGCCGCTCTCCTTTATATTTTATATTTAAAAAAGAAAAACGCCATTTTTTTGTAATATTATACTTGAAACCACATTAAGAAAACTAATAAAAATATATATAATAAATATAGAGTTATAGAGAGACCAAAGTTTTTTTACTATTATTTATTTCTCTATTTTCTATATTAAATTCAATTTCATATTAGGAAAAAGATATATAAAAAAAAAGAAACTAAAAACATCCGGTGTTGTTGCTAATAATTTTCTTTCCCAAGTTTTTATTGCAATCTTTAAAGTCTTTATAATTGAATTGTAAGAAGAAGACGATGACGAAAATACTAGAGGGAAAAGTTTTCTTTCTAAGGGATTTGTTAGAAAAAATACCTCCCTCATCACCCGAAAAAACAAAATTTTAAGTTTAAATAAAGGAATACTTTACAAAATTGTTATATGTTATTTTATATGAATAACTATACTTATATATAATATAGAAGGATAGAAGGAAAAAACAATATAAGTCAAAATTCTATAATTCTATTTTGTAAGGGGTGTCAAACTTTCTCTTCACGAGTTTCGAGTTGAAAAAAGATCTTTGAGAGGGAAGAAAATGAGACAAAAGACAAACCGGGAGGCACGTGTGTGTGTTAGAAAGAGATAGAGATGGAGTTCAAGAACCAACTAAGTTGATGAAAGCTACAAGCTACGTCTAGAAATTTAAGCGAGAGAGAATTCTCTCGACATATAGTAGACAAGAGAAAGAAAAATTAACTTCAAACCACCAGAATATAAATTTCTTTTTTATATCACCTCATCATATTGATGAATCTACAGGTGCTTTTTTGCAAATATAAAAATCAATAAGAGTTTATAATGGATTTCTATCCATTAAGGAGGTTCTTTCGCCTCCAATGTTAAATAAAAAAATATTAGATTATAACTATAACTTAATTTTTTATCTATCTATCTACTCTTATTAAATTGTATATATATTTAATTGAAAAGTTTTTGTTTTGCCGAGAGTAGCAGAGTTGTTGATTCACAAAGAGAGACAAAGAGAATTGTTTGTCAAATATTGAATGAAAATAATATTTGAACTTATATATTTCTAACTTGAAATAATGATATTAAATTAATTTTAATTTTCTCATTAATATATCAAAGAATAATTGATACGTCAACAAGAATTATTTTGACCGCGCTGATTTGAAAAAAAGATATTTTTATCTCGCGAGACTACTGCGGATTACGCTATTGGAGTCTGCGGAGTATTAAGTCTGGACCAAGAGAGAAAAAGATGTAATCCACTTAGCTACAATCCAACGTCATTTCGCGTTTAGCCCGCTAGACATTCGGATGGATCACCGAGTGAATTGGAAATCTCAGATGTTATATACTCGATCTCCCAGTCCAGAGCGCTAGATCTATTAGCATGTATGTTAGATGCCTGCCATTAATTAACTGAAGGTTTTCTACATTTTATTCGATCGCGACTCTAATGTAGGGAATTTTTGTCAAATATTGAGTGAAAATAATATTTGAACTTATATATTTCTAACTTGAAATAATGATATTAAATAAATTTTAATTTTCTCATTAATATATCAAAGAATAATTGATACGTCAACAAGAATTATTTTGACCGCGCTGATTTGAAAAAAAGATATTTTTATCTCGCGAGACTACTGCGGATTACGCTATTGGAGTCTGCGGAGTATTAAGTCTGGACCAAGAGAGAAAAAGATGTAATCCACTTAGCTACAATCCAACGTCATTTCGCGTTTAGCCCGCTAGACATTCGGATGGATCACCGAGTGAATTGGAAATCTCAGATGTTATATACTCGATCTCCCAGTCCAGAGCGCTAGATCTATTAGCATGTATGTTAGATGCCTGCCATTAATTAACTGAAGGTTTTCTACATTTTATTCGATCGCGAACTCTAATGTAGGGGAATTTTTGTCAAATATTGAATGAAAATAATATTTTCTTTTTGTGTATATATATTTGTTTATATATTTGTATCTTAGTTCTAATTTGAAAAAAGCTCTACCAATTTTGATGAAACTAACTCTATTACCAAGTTTTGAGTATGAGAAAACGATCTGGCTAGGTCTGGACCTCGACAAATTTCATCTTAATTGATCCTTTCTTAATTAAAGTAATTATTTATACATGAAAATCTCAATAAAAAAGTTGGTTTACATTTTTTTAAATTATCTTTTATTTATTAATTGTTTTTTATTTTAAAACCCACAAATGCTTTATAAAAAATATTGTTATATATTAGAATTTGCCAATTTAATTGATTAAAATTCCTCTTATTAAAAAACACGGACTAAAAATATTATCGCAAACTAGAGGATCAACTACAGTGTGGGGTGCAGTTGTGGGGGATCTGGGTGGGGCGGAGTGGGGATGAAGATGGAGGTACAGTGGTGGGGGCGAGGTGCGTGGTTTCGGGGGGGGGAGGGAGGGGGAGGGGTGTACTATATATATTTCTTTTTTTTTTAATTTGGTTACCGTGCATCGCTCGGTGGCTCCAGGTACAAATAGTTTAAGTCTCTATCTATGCTATGGAAGTTTCAATCACACATTACCGTGCAAATTTTTTGAAAATAAATTTTTTTTAAATGTAAACATTTTCTCAGAGTCTTATGGAAAATTAAGATCTTGACACTTTCTCTTGAATTATACTACTATTAGTTGAATAGATAAAGTTAAAAAAAACTAAAAAAATTAGCTTTTTGAAACATGCAGGTTTCTTTTTTTGCAATAAAATATATCATTGACCGTCGAATTTACTGAGAAATTTACTTTAAAAAATCACATAAATGCTATGTTTGGATGTAAACATAAACAGTAGAAATACAACGCATTGCCAAATCATACAAGAGTTATTATCAGCTGATTTGAATAAATCAAACTAACTTTTGTATTTAATTATTTTTTTATAATTGTTTTTATTTCAAACATTTACGGCTTTCATACTATTTATTTTTTAATTCTATTATTTTTCATTTGTATTTTAACTTATTTTATTAAATATTAGATACTACACTTCTTTTGACTCAACTGGAGCGAAAGGACCTCCTTAAATTAAATTTTCTTTGATATTAATTTATTGAAGTCTGCCATTCAACTTTGAATTATGAAATTTGATTTGTACAAAAATGAATGAAAATCAATTTGTCGAAATTGCCAACTCCCTTTATGTCATACAATCTGTACAATACAACTTTCGCATACTTATGACCGTTAAATAGTACTGTTTTTTTGTTTAAGGTGAAGTCAAAAAGGCAAGCTATAAAATTTATTATTGCAAATTTCGACCCCCCCCCCGTTCTCTCTAGTAATAATTTATTTTTGTTTGCTACTTTTGCAAGGCCAATTCGTACAATATATTAAATGTGTCAAGTAGTTTCGCCAAATGAATTCTTATCTCAACTTTGGCGATTTATTAAAGAAATAAAATTGAAAATAAGGTGAGATTTTACAGTTCTATTGATGGTTGTCAAATATCCTCTATTCTTTTTAGGGGTAATAAATAAACTAACGTAATAAATTTAAAAATAAAATTTATCCAAAAACAATCAATTACTATATTCAACATCTAATAAAAAGTACCTATCCGAAAAATTTCATATTCACATGACTAAAAATAAATGTTGTGGGGCTTATTTTAATTAACCGACTTCAAAAAATTAGGTTATCAATTCGATATATATATATATATATTCATTTCTCCCGAAATGTTTGAATTAAATATTAAACCTTTTTCCATAGTTTTTAAAGAATTGTATTTTTACTTTACCATACAGGGTATGGTCAAGTATCATAATCGTGCATGGGAAAAAGTGTTTTTTTTTTGTTTCGTTTTTTAAAATATCTCAAAAACGGCTGAAACTATTTTTGATTAAAAAAATTGGGCGAAACCATCACATTTCATCATTGATCATCGAAAAAGATAATAGTTTAAGTCTCTATCTATGCTTTGGTCAAGTTTAAATCACACATTACCTTGCAAATTTTTGAAAATAAAATTTTTTAAAATGTAAACATTTTCTCAGAGTCTTGTGGAAAATTAAGATCGTGACACTTTCTCTTGAATTATACTACTATTAGTTGAATAGATAAAGTTAAAAAAAACTAAAAATTAGATTTTTGAAACATGCAGGTTTCTTTTTTTGCAATAAAATATATGATTGACCGACGAATTTACTGAGATATTTACTTTAAAAAATCACATAAATGCTATGTTTGGATGTAAACATAAACAGTATTAATACAACGCATTGCCAAATCATACAAGAGTTATTATCAGCTGATTTGAATAAATCAAACTAACTTTTGTATTTAATTATTTTTTATAATTGTTTTTATTTCAAACATTTACGGCTTTCATACTATTTATTTTTAATTCTATTATTTTTCATTTGTATTTTAACTTATTTTATTAAATATTAGATACTACACTTCTTTTGACTCAACTGGAGCGAAAGGCCCTCCTTAAGGACAAGTTTTTGTATGATTTTTTTATTTTTTCACCAACGTTTCGTCGACTTTGCAGACTTCTTCAATATTAATAATAATTTTTTGAATTTTTGAATTTCTAATGGTCATTGGTAGCAGAGATAAAGAAAAATAATATATTTTAGAAGAATGTGTAATGTAACTATTTGAAACCCTGAAGAAGTCGGCAAAGTCGACGAAACGTTGGTGAAAAATAAAAAAAATCACACAAAAACTTGTCCTTCATTCCCATTATAAACTCTCATTATTACACATTATGGTATTTGGACGAAAATGATAATAATAATAAATAAAAAATAAATAATTGAATCACCCGGAACGCCCGGGCGGTAGGCAAATCTTGTGCCTTTAGCCGGCTCATGTATTAAATTTATTCAATTTTTTTTGAGAATTGATGGAAGGTAGACAAGGACATTTAAAAATATTCCGAATAAAATACATTTATTGGAACGTCATTTTCATATTCTTAAAAACCGGCGGTTCGAAGGATTTTCCCTCCTTCTTCAGGGTTTCAACGAAGGAAACATTCAAGAAATTATCTTCCTTTCTGTCCTTCAAGCGTGCCCGAATATTATCGTTTCTTTCCAGAATCATCAATAGAATATTTTTCTTATTAGTTAATCAATATTCTATTTATGATCCTTGCAAGAAAGTGCAATATTTGAGCACTATTGAAGGAGATAAGAAGAAAGTTTCTTGCTTGTTTCTTTCCTTAACCCTTTAAAACCTTGAAGAACTTGATAGCGTTTTTTTAGGAGACGGACTGGTATAAACATGCAATTGGATGTTGATGAAGGCAGTCCACGGTGGTTGTAAAAAATAAGACTATAATGGTTTTATTATTTTACATTTATTCGTTAAACCGACGTTTCGGAGATTTATTCTCTCCTTCTTCAGAGTAACAAAAAGTCAATGAAAGAAGTTCAAATCATAATTACTTCCTGTCTCCTTTGACAGCAAGGTGCTGCCCCACTTCGTTTAGAAATGTTAAAATCAGCCGCGAGATACAAAATTCAGAAAAATTTAAGTGTAACGGTAGGACGATACGAGTTCATACAACATGAACGCGTGGAAGACTACCGTATAAACCACGAATATTCAAAATTGGACAGCGAAGTAGGTAGACTGTGGCAGGAAGAGTGGGAACAAGGCGACACCGGTCGCCTGACAAAGCGTTTCTTCCCGCGAGTCATGTACGGTAACATGCCCAAGTGGTATAACCCCGACATGCACACACTATTCATCCTCAGCGGATACGGGTCAATAAACGGCACGTTATTCGAGAGAGGAGCCGTGGACAATGCAAACTGTCCTGAATGCAACTTCATTGAGGAAACGGTAGAGCACATTCTTTTCGAATGCCCGCTCTACACGAACTTCAGATACCAGGAGCTGATTGAAGGTAACCTAACAAGTGACCTCCAATCACTAATCAAAACCGAAGAGCTATTCTTCAAGCTCAGAAAATTCGCAGGGCAAGCTTTCGTTCACCGGAATGAAAGAATTCGACTCGGCGCATGGACCTTGGAAGAACTGGAAGACGCGGGTATAGATTGGAGACAGACAGCGCTAAATACAGTGCCTCTGGCTCCGCCCTCTCTGCTCACTCTTTTCTCTCAACCCCTAGACAATACGAGCGGTCTGACTTAATCAGACCGACGAGGGACCCTGGGAATAATGCTTCATTCCTTGTCCCTCAAAGCATGCTAGAAACTTAAGAAGTAGCAAATAGGCCCAGCAGTAATGCTGGGCATGTAGAAAAATTCTAGCTAATAGGGCTAGAGCACACACAGTAGAGTAGTTAGTGACTAAACGATTATTGACTTAATCAATATGACCGTTAGTCAAAACCAATTAATTAATACATTACTACATATAAGTAAAGACACACGGAAGGATTAAGAGGGCCACCTCCTCGCGGTGACACATGGTAACGTACCCTTCAGGTGCGGCTAAGTAGCTCTCACACCGCGGTTTTTCAAAAAACATGATGATGATGGTTCTTCAATTTGAAGAAACATCATCATCAAATTACCTGTCGCAAACAGGTTAGAATTAGTAACATGGTTAGGTAATGAGCTCCTGCTCGCAGACCACCATAATAATGCACGTAGTATATGTGTGTGTGTGTGTCTCCTTTGACAATGCCAAAAAATCATTATAAAATTTTTTTTTGGCATTGTCAATGGAGAAGGAAGTAATTATGATTTGAACTTCTTTCATTGACTTTTTGTTACCCTGAAGAAGGAGAGAATAAATCTCCGAAACGTCGGTTTAACGAATAAATGTAAAATAATAAAACCATTATAGTCTTATTTTTTACAACCACCGTGGACTGCCTTCATCAACATCCAATTGCACCCTGAAGAAGAATGGACGATCCTCCGAATCATCGATTTCTAAGAAGATTAAATATCGTTACAATAAATTTTTCTAGAAAAATTATACTTGAGTGATTCGATTTTTCGAAAATTACCTACTATTTTTAAACTAGTTTTAAATTTTAATTTTTCAAGTAAATAACCGCGCACATTTTTAAATCAAATGATTTATTTTAAATAATTCAGATACCTAGTTTATTTTAAAAATTAGAGTCAATTAAGACAAAGTGAATATATAATATGAAATCAGTGCCCTCACATACATATTATAAATCAGATCTTAAACCTATAACATCAGTTTTTTTGAGTAGTGTAAAAATTAAATAAACTAGAATCTATGAAAAGAATAAAAATAAGACAGAGAAAGTCTCAGATACAATAAAAGTTCATATAGGATTCATACTAAGAAGAATGGGAGTAAAATTATGACGGAGGATAATCCTTGAATGCATTTCACACAAATGAAAAAAAAGAAGGGCACGGAGAAGTAGCTTTGGTCATTGGGTGAGAAATACAAAAGCTAGCTAGAGAGCTTGAGAGGCTTGGACAGAAAGAAATGGAATGATAAAAAATAAAATTCAGGATTAGGATAAGATCTTAGAATTTACTCCAATAAATATGAATTTTCCAAAAAACATAAGTGACTTTGTGTAATATATGAAAAAATTCAACATTACATACTATATTTTAAATTATGTAGAATTTTAATTAAAGAGGGTTTTTGGTCATATAAAATAAATAAATACAGTAATTTTAAATAGTTTTTAAGGAATTTGGTGTTGGTACTTGGTGAAATATTTTTAAAAATTATTGGATAAAAAATACTTGGTAGGTTTCACATTAAGATATAAAAATAAAACGAATTTATTTTTGCAGAATCTTTAATCTCGATATATATATTTCGGGTGACTAACCCATCTTCAGGAGAAACACAACAACAATCAGGAAAACAGTTACTTTCTGTTTCTCCTGAAGATGGGTTAGTCACCCGAAATATATATATCGAGATTAAAGATTCTCCAAAAATAAATTCGTTTTATTTTTTATATCTTAATGTGAAACCTACCAAGTATTTTTTATCCAATAACAGTAATTTTAATCAATTATTATTATTTATTTGATTGATTTACCATGGTAATTACTGTATTTCTTTATTTGATGTGACTAAAAAAAAACTTTATAGTTTATAAAATTTAAATTCTACATAATGTAATATATGTAATGTTGAATTTTTACATATATTACACATAATTCAAGTTTTGGAAGATTCATATTTATTGGAGTAAAAAAAAAAAAAAACTCTTTAATTTATAAAAAAAAAAATGAAATCTGTAATATAGTACTAGGCGAAACATTAAAAGCAAGTGAGCCAAAAACATGTGTGTGTGTGAGGGGGGGGGGGTTCAAAAATAATTTAAAATAATAGAATTTTCAAAGAAATATCAAAGTAAGCTGATATTTACAATAGAAAAGTCTCATATTTAAATCGGGATATAATTAAATGCTATTGGACACAAAATTGAGGGGAGGGGCTATATTATCAAATTAAATTATAAAATTTTCAATCTAAAATACCAAATTAGCTGAAAATTACTTTGAAATGGTACTTTAATAAAAAAGAGAATCATTATTTCTTTAGGGGACCAAAATGTAGGGGGCGTTCTTTAAAAAAATATAAGTTGTAGATTCTTTGATCGATTCCTAAGATATTTCGCATATGAAGCAGCTATTTTTTGCTTTTATTTATACAGGCTAATCTTGTAGTAAAAAATAATTGTCTCTTGGGAAGAGAGATTTTAAATTTTATGTTAAAAGGTCGTTCAAGAATTTAGAAGATTTAAATAAATATGGGAAGAGTGGTTCTTTATAAAATAAGCTGACGTGTTCTGATGTGGCCATCCACTTGACTTTACCATACAACCTGGCCCCTCACTTATATTTAATATTTAATAAAATTATTTATAATCATGTAGGGGAGGGGGGTTAGTTTTTTCTTTTTAGACTTCTGCGATCCCACTGATTATGTATACAAAATTTGGTTGAGTTTGGTCAAATGGCCAAGATTTTAATTTTTTGACCATGCACCCCCCCCCCCCCCTTACATTTTGGGCGGTTAGTTTTTCCATTTTTAGTCTTCTGGGGTCCCACTTATTATGTATACAAAATTTGGTTGAGTTTGGTCAAATGGCCTAGACATTAATTTTTTGACCCAGCACCCCCCTCCCTCCCCATTTTGGGCGGTTAGTTTTTGAATTTTTAGACTTCTGGAGGTCCACTGATTATGTATACAAACTTTGGTTGAGTTTGCTCTAACGGCCTAGATTTTTAATTTTTAACCCCCCTCCACCCCCCCCCTTAATGTTGGGTTGATATGCACAAAAATCTAATCAGCTCTTAATCTCAATGAGCCAAAACTAGATGTGAAATTTGGTTTCGATATTCACACTAGTTTTTGAGCTAGCTCGTCCACAAAATTTGGTAACGCAGACCAACAGACAGACTAACAGACATTTTGACAAAAAAATTATTATCTCGAAAAATATAATTTTTTCGATGTTCACTTATTGGGCCTTTTATGTAGAACGAAATGCCATAGTTTAGCTCAATTTTTTTAATCGAAATTGTTTCAGCCGTTTTTGAGATATTTCGAAAAAAGAAGGAAAAAAACACTTTTCATGCACGATTACAATACTTGACCATACCCTGTATGGTAAAGTAAAAAAGTAATTATTTATTGGCGTTTCATGTAATCATATTGCTATTAGGCTAATTTTGTGGGGAATTTAATTTCATTCAAAATCAACGTGTGTGCGTCCCAGATGATTTTCACATACAGCTCCCATTTGTTATTAGAAACCAGATCCTCCCATTCAAATTTAAAGGAAACTGAATGCTCTACAACTTATTTTCTGAAGACTTTTACTTAAAAACGAAAGTCTGAGGGATAGAGCCAAAAGTTTGACAAAAAATATAGGAAATTTTATTTTTTGGAACGAAGTTCCTTATGGGACGCCTCGGAGTGGTACCCTAACCGGTGAAAAATGTCCGTAACGTTAAGAAAAAAAGCGAGCCAATGCTCATGCGCGCGCATCCACTCAGCCACTCTGGAGGCGGGGCCTCTGGCTTGTGCTGTGGTCGGGAAGTACCCACCTCTCCAACCCCTCCCTCGATTAGCACTCATGGATTTAATTTTAACATTTTTTTATTTTATTTTCTTTGAAGGAAAGAAATACGAAAAAAAAGCCGAGTACCAAAAAAGGTATCGGGAGCGGGGAAAAAAAAAACAAGGTACGGTATATAATTTATATACCGTATATTATATATATTTGTAAATTAGATAATAATATCTTATTCCTAATTTAGCGCTCTTATTATGATTTTTTGATTTTTTTGATTTGCGTTTAAAACAAATTATGGGAAATTACCAAGCTACTTTTGGAGGAATAGATGTCATTCTTATCGGAGACTTGCGACAAGCACCACCAGTAAGATCGACACCAATATATCTGCCAATCAAAGCAAGTCTTGCTGGTCCCTTCTTGTGGCGAACTTTAAAATTTTATGAATTAACACAAGTTATGAGACAAGCTAATGTTACTTTTTCTAATATGCTTACCAAAATAGGGAATGGTGATCCATTAGAGCAACATGAATTTGATCTTATTCAATCAAGATTTTTTAAGAAAGCTAATACTGATAGATTATGTCCTAACGGGATTCGTTTATTTTTTCAAAACAAAAGTGTCGACGCCTATAACAAATATGTTTTACAACAATTTGAAAATAAAACTATCTCTATAGCTAGTGATGTGATTACTGGATCGAAAACTCATGAACAAGAGGCTAATTTTAGAGTCAAACTACATAAAATGTCTGTTATTGATACTGGTGGTTTGCCTTATGAAATTACTTTTGTAATTAATATGTATTATATCATTACAACGAACATCGATGTAACTGATGGATTATGCAATGGCACAGTTGGCAAATTAGTACATCTTGATTTTGATGAACATAACATCGTTTGTCGAGCATGGCTGGAATTTAGCGGTTCAGACAAAATTGGAAGAAAAAGAAGAGCAAAAGCTGGTCATTTAAGAGTACTAAACGGAGTCAGTGAACTAGCTGTACCCATTGATTTACGAACATCAAGTATTTCATTGACGTCTGATAAAAAGGTTGTCGCCAAACGGAAGCACTTTCCTTTAATGGCCGCTTGTGCTATGACTATACATAAGTCTCAGGGTGGAACCTACGATGAAATCGTTTACGAGTATAGTAAAACTCATTTACAAGAGCTTGTATATGTAGCACTTTCCCGAGTATCAAGCATCGAAGGTTTGTACATAGTAACACCCTATGACGATGAAACTAAGTTTAAGTTTTATCATAATCGAGTGCAAGCTAGATCGACGGAAAGGTTACTTACAGAATTCAAAAGGTTATCATTAAATTCTTTACATACAAGAGCAAGAACAATCGTAGATTTCATTAGTAATAAAAAAGGTGTTTCAACTTTAACATTTAACGTTCAAAGTTTAAAGAGTCATCGCTTGGATTTAACTGATTCAGTTACTCAAAAAACAAACATTTTATTACTATCTGAGACAAATATGGACAATGATCAGCTATATGAAATACCGAATTTTAATTGTATCGTCCATTATAAAAGAGGTAATGTTCGATCAGGTGGAGTTGCCAATTTACCAATCGAATGACGACACTGTTAATATTGTTTCACCAAATATGGACATAATAATGAGAAATGCTAATGACTTTGGTTTTAGACATTCACCTGTTGGAGATATTTGTTCTGCTATTTGCAAGATGGAAAACGGCGTTGAAATCGTAATGGTAGTCGTTTACATTGCACAGAAACAGAAGTTAATAGACATACAAGGATTCATACATCGATCACTGTTGGAGTATTCTGCAGCATCTACAGCATTACTTGAAGAGTATGGTACCAATTATGACCAACTTCCACTAATTTTGGCAGGTGACTTCAATATTAACTTCAAAGATAAGCAATCAGAGTCATTTAAAACTTTTCTGAAAAATACATTTGATTTAAATATGAACAATAATGAAGATGAATCCACTACGAGAGACAATACTACTATCGATGCTGTTTTCTCGAGATATTTGGCAAAAATCGAATCACAAATATATATATCTTATTTTAGTTACCATAAAGCTATAGTTTCTATGATAGAACATAATTAGGCTTAATTATTATTATTCATATAAATACCTGTTTCTTTTTGTATATTATTATTATTATATATTATATATTTTTATAAATCATTGTAAATAAAATAAAGGTGTTAAGATAATTTTATAAAGTAGTTTCTTTGCTTTTTATCGATAAAAAAATCATAATAAAAAATGTATACCCGAATAATTATTTTTCTTTATACCTAGAATAGAACTTAAAATTAATATTTTTATAATAAGGAACTTCGTTCCTATCCGGTGTCCTACGACACAGATCTATTTTTTCATACATAAACGATATTCGCGGGCGAATATCTCAAAAACTATAAGTAATTGAGAAAGATTAAATAGAAGCAATCTTGTAGCAAATTTTATAAGCTTTTATTTTGCTAACAATAACATTTTCCCTACGACCTACAGTTTTTGAGATATAAGCAAAAAAGAAAAAAAAACGGGACATCCCCCCCACCCCCTAAGCCCGGTAGCTAGGCCTGGGGACTTTTAGTATTTTTACCTCCTAATTACCCCAAACACATTCCATAAGAAAAAAATTATCTCCTCTTCAATGTTTTCTATAACCCATTCGTTGACTGGACTATTAAATCAAAATAAAAGAAATATTTTCTTAAAAATCTATAATTACAAGTTTGATGATGTGTGTTTTTTTTTAATCTTGATTGAAATATTGTAAGAAGATTAATTTGAAACAGGAACATTTGTACTATGATTATCAAAGAGGGGATATGTAAGTGAAAGTCACGTGGCTCGCCCACCAGTTGATTTTGAAGGAAATTTAACCCTACAAAATAATCTTAATGGCAATATGATTGAGTCAAATGCAAATTAATGGGATTTTTTAAGAAACACTCTTCCCGCATATTATTTAAACGGGAAACAAGAGGAATGAAAAAACCTTTCATATATCAATTGTCATAATAATGATATGAGTACAAGTATAAATTGCACATTTTCGAATGAATGCAGGTTTACTCTGCCTAGCGAGCAACATTTATAAAACAATCAGGTAAAAGTTTATTAAAACAAAGCGTTTCGGAAAAATCTCATTTAAATTTTTCGATTAATAAAAAAAAATTCCGAAAAGTTGAATTTCTTTTTTTAATTTACCCATTCGTTTTTGTTATTTTTGTCAAAAGTATTTTTTTTAATCTATTAATATTTATGTATAAATCTAGTAAAAAAGAAATAATTGCATTTAAATGGCTCTATACGCGCGTTTACATATTGAAAAATATTTAAGGATATCCATTTTACATTTTGTTAAACAACTATATTTCTGACCCAGTTTTTTCCCCCTCAGAATATTACATTTATTCTTTTATCATTAAATTTCAATTTCAATCCAATTCAAGTTTAAAGTAAATTTAATATAGATTTTTTTAAATATATAATATAAATAACAGTTTAAATAAAATGATCGCAGATTAATTTAGACAATCTAGCATTAAAAAAAAGTAGTTCATTTTTTAGAGAAGATAAAGGGTTACAATTCAAAGCATTTTCCTTTAGACCGAAACGATGATTAACATAATAATTAAAATTAACAATGAAAGTTGAACTTGAGTAGGGCGACAGGCCCTATTTAAGGGAGTTCGGGACAGATTATCCATCTGTTTGATCTTCGAAAAAATCTTTTGTATTTCTCCAGAGTGACAACGTCTGCATACCAAATTTTTCAATAAAAACATTGTTAATAATGAGGTTAATTTCGAATAAAATTTTGATAATATTAATAAAAAGATTATTGAGATAATTTTTTTCTCATTATAAAAACATTTAATTAACACAAAATCGATTTCAACAAATAGAGTTGGAATTCTACACTAGTGCTTTTGTCATATTCTGTTGGCAGCAAATAACTTTTTTTATATTTATGAATAACTAATTAACTAGACTGTCAAATCTATTGAAAAATGTATCATTCGATTCATAAAAGGTGAATTATTGTTTTGTATAAATTTGTTGAATATGGTATAATTTGTATAGAAGTTATAGCTCTTTTAAAAGCTCGGTCCCCTTACTTCCACATTAAAAGGACAATGTCCAACAATTTATTTCTCGGTTATGAGACAGACGATCAACTTCAAATTTCGGTAATAAATATTTAATGCATCAATGATTCGATGGTAAAAATTTGAGAATTTTCTTATAAAAATGATAAACAGTCCCGAACCCTCCTTAAAAGGATTTGGGAATATTTTAGAGATTCAAAATAAGCGAATAGTGAAATTGAAAAAATTATTAGGCTTTAAGTCAAAGTTCGGAAAAAGATTAAAGTTACTAATAGACCTAAAATAGAGAAGTACCTAATTGGGATTTTAAAAAATTAATATTTTTAAAGAAAACTTTCTTTTTGTTATAATTTAATTTAATTTAATTTAATATAATTTTTTTTTAATGTTACTTATGATGTGTAATTAAAAACCAATTTTCATATTCATTGATTTGTAAGAGTTAATATATTTATTCCGATTAAAAAATATAAATAATTAAATAAATTTTAATTGAAATTGGATTTTAGATTTTATTAATTAAATTAATTTGTGCATTCATCTTACCAAGAAGTTCAAGAAGATGTCCAAGAGGAGCGATGCACAACTGCATAGAAAGAACTTTCTACAGTGAATGGCGAAGAACAAGTGTTTATCTCTTAAGCACCTGTGACGATTATCGAGGCAGGCGAATGATTGATTGAATTCCAGAAGCCTCTCTGGACAAGTGCGTCGCCCAGGGAACTGATAAGAGCCCGGCTCGATCCGCCACTGCCTGCGTCAGAGAAGCAAATTAGTTCAATTGAAAACCCACAGGATACTAAAATATAAATTAGTAGTATTATTAATTTTTTTTTAGTTTAATTATTTTTTTATTTTAGGAAATTTAAATAAATACAAATCTTTTATAGAACAATCCACACATTTTCTAATTTTTATTTCAGAAAATATCAAGTTAATTTCAGAAAATTCCAATTGTATTTGAGTATTTTCATATAAATAATAGAAAATCACAATTTTATTTCAGAAAATATCATTAGTGTTATATCATTCGTATCCAAAGTAAATTTGTAACATGAATAGTAGGGAATTGGATAAAATTAAAAACACAATGGACCAGACGTTTCGTGCTGTATATCTATAAATTTAAGACTTTTATCAAAAAAGTAGTCCAGTCAATTTATTTTGACTTCCTCAGTGGCCCATTTTATCACTCTTTGTCAAAAAACAATTTCACTATAAGACAAAACATCATTAATCTTTCTTTAACATATTCCTGGCTCAAATTATTCATCAATCTTGGAAGCGACTTTTCTTTAACAATTAAAAAATTCTTTTTGTCGTCGTTTTTACAGAGATAATATTTTAAAGAAAAGTCGCTTCCATGATTTTTGATTAATTTGAGCCAAGAATATTTTAAAGAAAGATTAATGATGTATGCTCTTATAGTGAAATTGTTTTTTGACAAAGAGTGATAAAATGGACCACTGAGAAAGTCAAAATAAATTGACGAAACGTCTGGCCCATTTAATAAAAACTTTGTGTTTTTACCCAATTCCCTACTATTCCTGTAACAATATCAATAGAATTTGTGAATTCTCATTGTGTTTTTATCAGAAAAGTTTTGGGGTAGTTCTGATTTTTTACATATACCTATATGTTTTTTGGGGCGCTGAATCCAAATCTGAGGCCTCCAACCAAAATTTCGTGACACAACATTGTACGAAATGCAAAAAAAATGAATATTTTCATTTTTTGGTGGTTTTTTACTTATAACTTGGAAAGTTTCGTAAATAACCCTATAATTCAAAATGAAAGTTCATAAAATTTCCTAAAAATTTCATTATTTATGTTGTTTTTTTTCGACCAACCGTTCGGGCTCAAAAGTGTCATGTAAAATGCTGTATATCTATAAATTTAAGACTTTTATCAAAAAAGTAGTCTAAGTAAACATTAAGGTCAATAAAATTTTCTAGAGAATGAGATAGGAGTCAAGTTTCTAGGATGAGTGGTTTTCATTTTATGAAGGAAAAACTGCAATTTTTTGAAAAAATAGATCATTTCCTGTCATGGAAAATGCTAAATATCTATAAATCTAAGAGTTTTAACAAAAAAGTGGTACAAGCAAACGTTCAAGTCAACAAAATTTCCTAGAGAATGAAATAGAAATCAAGTTTTTAGGACAAGTGGTTTTCATTTTATGAAGGAAAAACTGCGATTTTCTGCAAAAAAATTGCAGTTTTTCAAAAATTCAACTTCATTGGGGCACGGGCTACCAAAATCCAATTAAGATTAAAATTTAATTTAGTTTTAAAATGTATAGAGTGGTCTGTCATGGTCAAAATGGGAAAAAATCGAAATAAGTGCGAGTTTTTGGGATTTGCAGAATCAGAAAAAATACGCCAATTTTCAACTAGCGATTGAGCCCAAACGGTTGGTCGGAGAAAAAACCTAAATTATGAAATTTATAGGAAATTTTATGATGTTTCATTTTGAATAGGAAGGCTATTTACGAAAAGTTTATAGTTTTTGAGTTATGAGCAAATAACCGCCAAAAATGAGATTTTTTTCCTTTTGTTGAATTTTTGACAATGTTCCGTGACGAAATTTTGTTAGAAAACCTCAGATTTGGATTCAGCACACCCAAAAACATGAAAGGTCGAAGAAATTTCAACTACCCCAAAACCTTCCGGGTAAAAACACAATTTAACTGGACTATTTGTTTTAATCAATATAAATGTGAAAGTAAAAAAATATTCCCACTATATACTCGTATTTTGCTTTGATTGACCCCTCCATGAAAATTTTCAGCCTACGCCACTGATCTAAACTAAATGGAGTTTATATTTAAAAAAGATGAAAACACCAATGAACTCTATCCTTTTGTTGTATAAAACAAATGTATTAAGCAAATATGAACTATAGATGGGACGGCAAATGGACTTTACACTATAGGTGGCATCGAGGGGTGAACTACGATTGGAATTAGGTGTACACCGTCTTTGTAATTAAGTGGAATTATTTTGGAATTCATTAGATAATGCCCCTTCATCTATTGTCTTCTACTTGGAAATGAAATTGCAAGTGGAAGTAGGTGTACACGATATTAGGTCACGGATTACCCATCAGGCGGTATACTCTTAAATCCGGCCCTGGGTTTCTGAAATGCATATGGAAAAGGGGTAGAGAATTTATAACATACTTTATACAATTTATACAATACTTTATCTGTTTCGCATGGATAAAGTAATTTAGAGAGAGTTATTATTTCTTTAGGGGAGCAAAATATTAATAAGAGAAAGGGCAGGTGTATGGTAATGGTATGTGGGTGGCCAATGTCCATATCAGTTTATTTTCATTTGCGATTAATAGTGAAAATATTATAATAATCGCTACCAAAACAATAGCATATATTATATGATGTTTCATTTAATTTAATTTAATTTAATATACAAGCGAGTAAAGAGAAAAGCTTCCGTATATTAATAACATAATAACAAACAATTTCGTTGGTGTTGGTCAGTGTGAATTATACCCAATGGTAATTCCATTCTGAATGTTGAGTCTGTTTTCATTTCAATGCACCGTCAATGTCAAGTGCAAGAGCATTTGTTACAAACACAAAAGCCATTTCAAGGTTAATCTATGTACATTACATATTATATATATATATATTACTAAAAATGAATCAGAGCGAGATGGAAAATGTAATTATTTATGATGAATATTTATTAATATAAATTATAATAGGACAATCAGAATTAACGTCCAAATAATAATCATACAAAACAGTTGACTGTGAATTTTAATTTTAATTATAATTTATTGGAGAGAGGAAAAATGTTGATCTATTTTTTAATAAATTAATTAATGTTGTAAAGAATTAAGCTGTGCAAATTATGAAATTAACCATTAAATTTTTAATAAAGAAAAATCAATGAGGTTGTTTGTTCTCTGTTTGATACAAATAAACATACACATATTTATATGGTATATCAAAAAAGTTAAATAAAAGTTTAATAATTTGTAATGATACACAGTTTAATTGTTTCTAACACCTTGCAAAATTAATTAACAACTATCGTCTGAGGTGGACAGTTGCACTTTAAAGAGAAAAAGAATAGAATGTTTAAGTCGGGATTGAATGTGTCTGAGAGTAGCGCCTTGAAGACTGAGGTCTCAGACTCTAAAAGTCATAGAGATAAACGAGTTGCCGAATGTATTTTTTGGATTTGTATCTAATATAATCACGGAAGGGTGTTGATCGTTAAATCATTGAAAGAACGATTTCAAAACACATGCAGAGAATATAGTAGACATGGACAAAGATACTCAATTCCGGAATCAATAAATATTTAATATCTTTTCGCCTCGCGATAAAAGTGAAAGATGTTAAATAAAATACGAATTGAATAAAGAAATTATAATTTTATTTAAAATAATATATTAGATTCTTTATTCTAGACTACATTAAAATTAAATTAAAATCTTAAAATGTTAACTTGAAGCGATCAGATGAACTACATATTTGATGCCTTTTAATGTTTTAATAATGTTTAGGATTATTCGCATCACGAAGAAAAAGTGAAACTTTACGAGAAACACGCGGTTTTCAAACGCTCAGCACCCTTTCGCTGTCAAGTTGGATAAAAATCGATCAAGCGCTTTCGCCAACTCTTTTATCCCTATGACCTCCAGAGACTGGAACTCGCTCCCTGCCACCATCTTTCCCGCAACTTATAACCTTCAGCTATTTAAGACCCGTATCCACAGATACCTTCGACCCCCGCCCAACCCATAAAATTATTTCTTCTTCTTTTCACGATGGAGGGGCCAACCCAGGCCTTTAGGGGTTGCACCTTTTTGGTGTAACTCCTTCTCTCATCATTATCATAAAAAAAGACTCTCGGTACGCTGTTTGCGTTTCGGTGAATTAATAATTTTAAATGATAAAGAACCAGACATTCTAAAGCTAGAAAGCCCAAAAACTAATCACTTCTCGGCATTAAAACATTTTAGCACAAGAACGAACTTTCTACGACTTTTTGATCTTAAGTTATGGTCGGCATACTAATTCAGACACTCAGAAAGAAAAAAATCATTGTTGAAAATTATTTTTCTCTAGGTTTTATATTTCCATACGTTCCATATTAATTAATAAAGTAAAGGGTGTATAGTTTCACAGTAAATGAAATAAAACTCAAAGAGGTTTATACAAACTCAAGTTTATTTCATTCACTGTGAAACTACACACCCTTTACTTTATTAATTAATATCATGTTTCTCCTAAAACCTACACCACTTTCCCTAAGTAAAACGTTCCATATTATTTAACCAAATGAATATAAAAAACATTTTGAAAATTTCCTTTCATTTCCAGACATACCGATTAATACCGAATTTGTAATATCAAAAATGGGGCTTTTTGAGTTAAGAAAAATTTGAATAATGTCTTGACTGGATTTCTATGTAATTTTAATTTAATTAATTTTATTTATGTTTATTGAGCCCTCGTTACCCCAAAAATTTTCATTTTTAACCCACTTGGGGCAAGTTACTCCGGTTCCTGTGGTATAAAGAGAATCCAAACTTGTGAGAAGCCTTCTGATTTATTTTCACTCTCATATATATATAAATTATGAAAGATTAAACTTTTCCTCGTTTTTCTTTTCATTCATTAATACAATCCATTATTTAATTAAAAATGTTGGTAATTTATTCTAAATCTAAATAAAATGTACAATGAATCATTATAAGGATGAGTAGACAGAGATTCAACCCAACCAAGAAGCCATTCACAAAGTGATTCGGTTAATTTCTCTATATTTTTTACTCATCATTAAAAAGTACTTAAGGCTTATAAATTCTAACTTCAAAATAGAAAAGATACTTAAATTATTTTTTCTCTTTTTTATACTAATTTAACTAATTGCAAAATGTATTATCATTTTCAGAGATTATACATTTTCTCAATTTACTCTGGAATATTTTTTCTTGTTCGTATTAGTATTTTTAATTAATAAAGTAAAGAGTGTGTAGTTTCACAGTGAATGAAATAAAACTCAAAGAGGTTTATACAAACTCAATATATTTCGAATTATTAGTCCATCATCAGGAGTTTACAGAATACAAACAGTTGGTAATCTGTAAACTCCTGATGATGGACTAATAATCCGAAATATATTGAGTTTGCATAAACCTCTGAGTTTTATTTCATTCACTGTGAAACTACACACACCCTTTACTTTATTAATTAATATCATGTTTCACCTAAAACCTACACCACTTTCCCTAAGTAAAATTAGTATTTTTACTCTCACTTTATTTATTGAATGGCCTTGGGATACATGTCCATTTTGGCCAGTTCAAATATTTAACTTGTGTGTGTGTGTGTGTGTGTGTGTGCTTATAGAGATGAGTTGAATTTTCGATTATGTATAAAAATTGAAGGAAAAAATCAAAACTTTTCAAATCCCGGTATGCTCTCTGGATTTTTTTTTTTGAGATTTGGTTATATATATAAGTCAACAAAAAATCATACAGAAATTTAATCTTAGCAAATTTTTTTAATGCATTTCTGCCTGGATTATGAAAAAATCTTGTTCCCACCTTCAAAAAAATTCAATTTTGATCGAGCCTTTTTTGAAGGATCATAGATACAACATAACAACAATATTTGAAATCAAAATATTTGGTTTCATTAATAAAACAAAGCTTCATCTCTGATAATATCCAATTTACCTTTTGTTTCGAGCTCATTTAGAACTCGGAAACTAATTTGTTTTAAAAATACATTATACATAGAAAAACAATTTATAGTTCTAGCGGTTGTTTTTTAATGTTTGTTTTTTTTGCTATAATATATGTATATACCTTACGGGTTGTTAGTTTTGTATTGCTTACTAAATCCATGGTTTGACTAAATGGACATTTAAGTTCCCAAAGCCAATTAACAAAAAAAAAATCTATGGTTAAAATGATAAATAGATTTTTCTCTAAAAATTTTTAAACAAAAGTGTAAATACAAAAGATGTTCAGAATTAAAAACTGAACCAAATTTATTAATACGTTTCTGTTGGAATATTATGTAAAGATAGAATAAAAAAAATTCTATTTGTCCGGGTTCAGAAACACATAATAACATAGAAAGTTCATTCTTGTGTTAATATGCTTGTATTTCTACAAACAGCATACCAAGTCTTGGGAAAGTTTCACGTTTTCTTCCAATTATATAATAAACTGACCTTGTATCAGTGCTGCAAATTTTCGGCCTATATATTAAAACATCAAAATTTCTCTTCTCTGTTACCCCGATGATATTTATGACCCTTTTAGGCGCCTCAGATCCACAGGACCTGTAGGTTTTGACTATTCTTCTAATATGATAGCAATGTCCCTGTCTTGTCATATTCATTATCTACAAATGAAAGAAAATTCAGAAAAATTAGATAACTAAATAAAATTTTATTACCATAGGTTCCAGTTAAAATAATTATGTTTTTTTTAATATTCACCTTCAAAATCTTTTGATTAAATTAAGTCAATACGAATTCCGGACTGCACTAGATTTAAGCGTACCTTAAACATCTCAAAAGAAAACAGATTAGTAACAAACTTTCATTTACATCCCACTCAGTCCTGGAGCAGATGTGAATGAAAGTATCAAAATTCGCGGTTAATCAAACAATCAATCACTCGATTAATAAATAAATTAATGTGATTGATGTGAAATAAACCAGACCGTGGGAGAATGACAAAGTTTGTTTCAGTGAGAGTGGCTTTGAATTTTTGGAATACGGGCGTGAAACGGAACCAGGGCGAGTTGAAAAAAGCCCTACCTATGTTAACTAATTTCATTTGCCTTAATTGCACACGACTGACAGGGGAAGTCCTTGCTTATATAATACCACTTATGACTATCCTAGCCACAAGGCAGCCGCTCACTTTCCTAGGCTACTCCTGAGAAAGCAACAGAGAACCTTCTGGCCCGTTCCAGCCCATAGAGCCACCTCAAATCCGCCCTCAAATCATCAAACTCCACCAGGATCCCATTCACCACCCATTGTTCTATTTGAACAACGCGTCAAGCGACGACTTTTCGGTTAACATAAAACATGCAGACACAAGAACCTGGACCTCGATCTTTCCAAATCAGATCGAATCGGTCACTTCCATCGTCACTCGTTTTTGGTTCAAACAAATGGGTGGCGTCGATTTTAGCTCTCTTTTGGACACATGAAGGATCCTAAAAGACGAATTAGCTAAGATTAGATTAGAGGGAAACTTAGAGCTAAACATAAAGTATCCCTAAGAGGCCTAAAATGGACGACACCACACTTGTTCTCACCAAGAAGGAAATGAGAGGGAAGAATGCAGATTCCAAACACAGAAAAAGAATCCGTCATTGTTGGCATGGCATATACCCCCTCCCTTCTAAACTACAAGTTTTCTAGCTAACTATGTTGATTTATTTAATTAAATTTTAAAAATTTTGAATCCTACATTTTAATTCTTAAGAGTTAAAAAGTTTCAAGTGACGGTGAGTGTGAATCCATCGGTGGGCGAGGCGATGAAAGCTGAAAACCCTACAGCAAATATTTACAACCACAATGCCCTACAAAGCAAAATCTACGATTTTATGAATATTTACTTTGAGTGAAATTTTCCACTAAATCCTGAAGTCAATCCCACGGTGGATGAAGAAAAGGGAAACTGAAAATCCCTGAACTAATAATCTTTTTTATGTAATTTAAAAATTAAAATTTTTATGATTTTATTGAAAAAATGAAAATAATTTAAAATGAAAAAAGTTAATTCAAAATTTAATTTAATTTATTGATGAATTTTTATCAAATAATAAATCGTTAAGCTACTTATTAAAAAAAATATTAAATTATTGATGAAAGCAATTGAATTTAAAATTACGTTAAATTTATTTGTTCAAATGAAAATAAGTCATTTTTATTATTACAATTAACTAAATAGAGGGATAACTGTAAAAGAAAACATCCTAATTCTGTGTCCCTAATATATCTAGCTATACTAGCTTGAATGCAAAAATTTTAAAAAATATGTCCCAGTGAAATTTAGTTTGTCTAAGTTTTAACTAAATGCCATGCTATCAAAAATTAATACTCATAGTTGGTGCGCTATTGATAGGAAGAAAATAAAGTTGTCGGTTGAAGCGAAGACAGCAGATCAGCAAACGATGTGGATGATCATGAAAGAAAAGAGAAGAAATAGGTTAAAAAATGAATAACATAATAAATAAATAATATAATAATAAATTTAGATATAAAAGAGAATTCAATTGAATTGTTAATGAAGAATTTAGTATAATAGGCGTTGAGACCAGGGAAAGTTAATTGGGAACTCAAAATAAAAGTGGGCTTTTATGAGAAGTTTGGTTGTTGTTTAAAAATAAACTGACACGTTCTGATGTGGCCATCCACTTGACATTAACATAAAACCTGGCCACACATTTATATTTAATATTGAATAAAATTATTTATAATCATGTAAGAGGGGGGTTAGTTTTTGCATTTTTAGACTTCTGTGGGCCCACGGACTATGTATGCAAGATTTGGTTGAGTTTGGTACAAGAGCCTAGATATTCATTTTTGACCCTACACCTCCCTTACCTTTTGGGCGGTTAGTTTTTGAATTTTTAGTTTACTGTGGGCCCACTGATTATGTATGCAAAATTTGGTTGAGTTTGGTACAAGGACCAAGATTTTCATTTTCTGACCCTACACCCCCCCCCTCCATTTTGGCCGGTTAGTTTTTGCAATTTTAGACTTCTGGGGGTCCACTGATTATGTATACAAAATTTGGTTGAGTTTGCTCAAATGGCCTAGATTTTTAATTTTTAACCCACCCTCTACCCTCCTTAATTTTGGGTCGATATGTATCAAAATCTAACCGACTTTTAATCTCAATACACCAAAACTTTGTGTAAGATTTGGTTTTGATATTCACACTAGTTTTTGAGCTAGCTCGTCCATAAAATTTTGGTAACGTACTAACAGACGGACTAACAAACATTTTGACAAAACAATTATTATCTCGAAAAATATCATTTTTTTGATGTTCATTTATTAGGGCTTTTTTGTAGACCAAAATGTCCTGGTTTTGCTCAATTTTTTTAATCAAAATAGTTTTAGCCGCTTTTGAGATATTTCGAAAAAAAAGCAAAAAAAAACACTTTTTTGATGCACTATTACAAATACTTGACCATACCCTGTATGGCAAAGTAATAAATAAAATATATATGAAAAGATTTTTGGGTGTAATTAAAAGAATGAAATTTTCCTAAAATCCTCTTAAAATGTTTTTTTTTTCCGAAATATTTTTTTTTTAATTTTATTAATTATTTGATCAATTCGAATACCTTCAAGACACCATCTTCAGCAAAATATCAGTTTTTTGAAATCTGTTGTTGGAAAATATTCATATGTCTTTTCATTAAAACCAATATAAAATACAAATAAGAATTGCTATTATTCATATATATATACATAGACCAAATATAGATTTATATTCAAGAAATATAGGAATAATAGGAGTAATTCTTATTTGTTAAATGAAAGTTAAAGTTCTAAGAAAAATACAAGAGGTTGTCAACTCTTAGATCCGAGATAAAATGAATTATTTTTAATTATATGCCAGAAGGGTTGATATTTATCCTCTCGGGAATTGTACCCGAGTGCTAATAATAGTAATCCGGGCCAAACGGCTACTCTGTGAGTTGAACACCTCTTATTTATTAAGTAAACGAGCTAAGCTCTTAGAAAATTTGAACAAATTCAAATTTCGAAACACACAACCATATTTATTTAAACTAAATGGCATGGCTATTATGTCTTTAAATTTAGAAACACTAGATCACGAAATTTTACAAATCAAGATTTAAATCTTTGAATGAAATATTTAGCGAGTTTATATATTACGTCAGAGTGGGGTTCACCTCACAAGGTAGCCAATTGGACCGAATTGCTATTATTGGCACTCGGGCACGATTCCAGAGAGGGTAAATATCAACCCTTCTCACATGTAATTAAAAATATTCCATTCATTAATTACATGTCTTTTTATTACAAACAATATTTCTAAACATTGATATTTTGCTGAAGATGTATTTTTAGAGGTGTCCTAAACGTTTAAATAATTTTCAATAAAAATAAAAAAAGACACAAAATGTAAAGTTTTAATTATTCCACTTTTCAGATTTAATAAATAATAACAAGTTAACAAATAATCCTGACCTCGTGGTTAAAATAAGAGGCTTAACTCGCAGACAGCCGGTGAACTTGAAGCTCGAGATGATTCCGTGTGTGCCTCTAAAAAAAAAAAATTCCAATTAATCATTAAGCTTGTAAATAGGCAAAGTTCTAATTTGAAATTTTCGAGAGAAAAAATTAATAAAGAATTTGAATAAGGAACATGAGAAAATTAATATTAAAGACTTATAAATAGGTTCTATTTTATTAATGATTATTTAGAAGAAATATCAGAAAAATTTGATATACTTATAAAGGACCCGCACCCAAACCGCATTCCACCCCCACACACCCCCCGGGCCCCTGCACCCCACCCCTATATTCCACCCCCGCAGCCAGTTCTTGCATTTCTAGCTCCCTAGAGGCCCACAGATTATGTATACAAAATTTGGTTGAGTTTGGTCCAAAGGAATTTTCATTTTTTGACCCCCCCCCCATTTTGGGTGGTTAGTTTTTGTATTTCTAGCCTTCTAGTGGCCCAAAGATTATGTATACAAAATTTGGTTGAGTTTGCTCCAAGGGCACGAATTTTCATTTTTTGACCCCCCCCCCCCCCAATTTGGGTGGTTAGGTTTTACATTTCTAGCCTTCTAGTGGCCCACAAATTATGTATACAAAATTTGGTTGAGTATAGTACAAGGGCAAGAAATATACGAAGCCTTTTGTGTTTTAGACCACAAAATCACAAATTCCGCATTTTTCAATTAAGGGGTCAAATTTCAAAAAAATAAAAAAAGTTGCCGAGATTTAGCATTAATAAACCAATGTACTAAATTTCATTGCTAAAACTTAAAACTCGAGGAGATAGAGCACTTTAAAAATTTCAAAAATTTACCCCAAAATGACTATATCTACCTTTCGGGGACAAATTGAGCAAAATACTCAAATATGTTTTTTTGTATTTCAATGCTTCACCTTTCTAAACTAAACCCATATCGATATCTTTTATGTTTTAAGAGATCTTGAAAAACTCTGAAAACACATTTTGGGGCCCTTTCCCCCCCTTTAGGGTTCGCATTTCAAAAAATCCCTTCTTAGCACATCCATAAATCTAGGTCAAGCGGTTTAGGCAGTGCGTTGATAGATGAATGAATAAATGAAACATCACCTTCTCTTTTTATATATATTAAGATATCAGTATAACTACCTTGGTGTATTGAAGTCCTCGATACATATATAAATGAAGAAATGATGGCTTTTTCTATGTAAATTTCCTGGTTGGTTTCCGGTTGCATTTCATTGCTTCAGAAACCTTAAAAAAATTAAATTAAAATTAATTACTGAGCTTATATTTGTACGACAATCTCACAAATACATAGAGAAATCAGTTACTATTTTTTTTTACTTTATTTTTATTTAGATGCTATATTGAGGATGATAGGATTTTAAGAAGATAAAGGATCAAATAAATGAAAGCTTAGAACATTATCAAAAGCTTGATATTGTTGTATAATACTAATCATTTGGTTAAAAATATAAAATAATAAAAAGATTGTCATTAAATGCTTTCTTTTATAAGTCTAACAAAAACATATTTTAACACTTGAACAAATGTTTTTTCATGTAGTCTCAAACATAATTCTAATCTGCCAAAGCATCCATGAAACCAGTGGTTAAATAAATTAAAATTCATTTTTATTTGTATTTCTTCTATGATTTGACCTACTGGTTTCATGGATGGGATGGATGGCAGATTGGAATTATGTTTGAGACTGTGTGATATTATTATTAAAAGCTAATTCATTAAAAAAATGCATTGGACCAGGCATATATAGGTTAATTATTTTTTATTATGTGATCCAGATATATTAAATGAGATTCCAATCATACTTTTATAAAAAAACAATTACAGTACTCACCAAGTTAGAGGAAATGCGAAATATTTGCGGAATAATTTATTAATCGGCTTGGATTTGTGATATTGTGTGATGACGTTTGATAAAGGCCTGGCTTATCAAATATAGATTTAAGAATAATCCAGCCAGAGCTCCGAATAAAGCACAACAATCTGCAATCATATAGGAACATTATTTCAATTTATTGTTAATAAAAAAGTTATTATATTATCGAACTCACTGAAAATGTTTCGCGATTGTCAAATTCAAGCCTTGGTCATTTTTCCACAATGGCTGCTATAGCTGCCCGGGATTCGGCGTCGACAATTTGGGTAATTATCCGTGGAGGGGGTATTGCTCTGGCCGCTTCCTAAGACCTGTGCAAAGAGAATTAATTTCAATCATGACGCCTCCTACCGACCAGTGTTAAAAGATTAGATCAAAGAGGTTTAATAATAATATTCATTTTTATTTATTTATTTTTTTAATTAAATAAGAAAATTAATAATTAAAATTATTGAAAAAATATATGATAAATTTTTTAGAAAATAAAATTTTAGTTTAAAATATTTTCAATATTTTACTAATAATAGAAAATGATTTCATATATACGAATCATTCTGGTAAGTTATATTGTTATCCAATAATATAATATTTAAATTTAAATTTAAAAACCAGCGTGCGCCCAGTGTTGACATATGCTACAGAGACAAGGGCAGATACAATTTCCACCCAACAACTTCTCAGATTAACCGAGATGAGGATAATTAGAACCATACAGGGGAAAACACTAAGAGATAGAGTCCGCAGTGAACATTAAAGGGAGATAAGCGGTATACCAGATATAGTCGACTGGGTCGGTTTTAGAAAAAGAGAATGAGCAGCCCATATAGATCGTGTGGGAGAGGACTGATTAACCAAAGTAGCAAAAGAATGTCGCCCCCAGGGTGTAAGAAGCCATGGAAGGCCAAAAAAGATGGAAAGCGGGCCTAAATGTACACCCTGACTAAAAATCGAATGGAACAACGTCCTTCATTTGGGGAAACAGGCGCAAGCCTATTGAGAAGATTAAGAGAAGAAGAAGACGACTTTACCATACAACCTGTGGCCCATCTAATATATTTAGTATTTCATAAAATTATTTATAATCATGTAGGGGGTGGGGTTAGTTTTTGCATTTTTAGATTACTGGGGGCCCATTGATATTGTATACAACATTTGGTTGATTTTGGTACAAGTGCCTAGATCTTAATTTTTTTACCCCCTCCCCATTTTGGGCGGTTAGTTTTTGCATTTTTGGGGGGCCTGTTGATAATGTATACGAAATTTGGTTGAATTTGGTTCATGGGCATAGATTTTTATTTTTGCCCCCCTCCCTCCCAATTTAAGATGGTCAGTTTTTACATTTTTAGACTTCTGGGGGCCCACGGATTATGAATGCAAAATTTGGTTGAGTTTGGTACAAGGGCAAGAATTTTCATTTTTATTTTTTGACCCCTTCCCCCCTTAATTTTGGGTCGATATGCACCAAAATCTAATAAGCTCTTAATCTCAATTCACCAAAACTAAGTGTAAAATTTGGTTTTGATATTCACACTAGTTTTTGCACTAGCTCGTCCACAAAAATTTGATAACGCACGTACTAACAGACATTTTGACAAAACAGTTTTTATCTCGAAAAATATAATATTTTTCGATGATCACTTATTAGGGTTTTCCGAAATACCATGGTTTCCCCTAAATTTTTTAAAGAAAATGGTTTCAGCCGTTTTTGAGATATTTCGAAAAAAAACACTTTTTTCATGCACTATTTCTTGACCATACCCTCTATGGTAAAGTAAAGATAGGATGACAGTACTGATTTAAAATCACCTCAAATATCAAGTGGTGATAGCTTGGGGCGTTAGTTTTGGAGTAATAAAAAAGCAAACAAACATATTCATATGGGTAAAAATATTTCTGTTCACGGTTAACTAGCGTTTCTAGCGGGGGATGATTTTCATCAATAAGATAAAACAAAAAGACACAAGGAGGTGATTACAAGCTTCCTCCATTGATTCTTTTAACCCTGAAGAATTCTTCGAATCGTTGATTTTTAAAAGATTTGAAATAACATTCCAATAAATTATTTTATTCGGAATTTGTACTTTTCAATATTCTCTCCATCAGATCTAGCAGCCCCTCTCCGAAAGAAAATACTAATGTATAAAAAAAAAAAAAAAAAACATTTTTCTAATATTATTTTTTCTTCGTTTTCATAACACATCGACAAATCACTGGAGCACAGATGTCAGTGATTTTTATAGTTTTGGGGTTGTTGAGTGGGTGGATTTCAATGGATAGTCATTGATCGGACCCAAAAAGCGCCATATCGGCGCCCGTCCTTGTCTGTCCTTGAAATCCCCGGGCGTCCAATTTTTCGGGTAAGGTCTAGGGTCTAGGTCATATTTTTCTTTATAAATTCAATAAAAAACATTTCCATAGAATAATATATTACCTATATATAAAATTAGAAAAGTTTACGATGTTTTTGATAGTGAGTAAGGTAGAATAAGAAAAAACGATATTTTATTTTTTATTTTTTAATATTTATTCTATCAAAACGGGGGAATTGAAGAAATAAATTTGTAAAGATACCCGGTCTTTATAAAATATTGGATTCATTATTTATATTATGTCAAATTTATTATATATGATGTATTTATTTGAACATTTAATTATCTTTAAGCTGTTTTTCTTTCATCTTTATGAGATTGATATTTTAATAAATGGATTTATAGCAGAAATGGACAGTATAATCACTTAAAAGTTATTAAAATAAAAGATACTAATTACAAATGGATATGAAAATAATTTGTATAATATACATACTTAGTTATTTATATTTTGTAATGTTATTTAATTATCTTAACAATATTAAAAGGGGGGATTAGGTATGTTCACTACAAATTGAGTGGACATTGATGAGGCAGTTCAAAATTCAAAAAAAGGAACATAATTTAGACCGAGGGGTGATCCGCGATTGGAATTAAGTGTACACCGTCTTTGGAATTATTTGGAATTACTTTGGAATTCATTAGATAATCTATTGTCATCTATTGTCTCCGCTTGGAAATGAAAGTGGAAGTGGAAGTAGGTGTACACGATTTTAGGTCGCGGTTCACCCCTCGATTTAGACTTTTAGATCTTTTTATTCATAAAGAGAAACAAAAAGTTCGTCCTCTGCTTGATACACACATTCATATCAAAATTATATATGTGTATATATATTATTTATTTGTTTGAGACTATAGTTTCGAAGGCTTGGCCTTCATCATCAGTCGTTTTAAATTATAAATATTATTTTTCATGGGGTCAATATCATATGGATATTAAAAATTTATTGATCTTTACTTAGCTAAGAGCCAGTTAAAATTAAAAAAATCTATCTTTTTATTCATAAACCGACGTTTCGGAGGCTTATTTCCTCCTTTTTCAGGGTTTTGTAAAGTCAGTGGAGGAAATTCAAAGTAATATTTCCCTCTGTCTCCTCCTTCAGTAACAGTAACAATAATATATATCGTATTTCATTCTAGGCAGAATTTAGTTCTACACTAAATCCTTAAGGAGGGAATAAGCTTCCAAAACGTCGGTTTATGATTAAAAAGATAAATTGAAAGTTTTTGTACCGAGGGTAGCTGACTTTTTTTATATATTGAAGGAGACAATAAAAGAGTGTGTCGATGCTACTAGAAAGATGACCAAACTTGATCATTTAGAGCAGGGGTTCCCAACCTTTTTGCACCTGCGTACCACTTGACTTTTTGAGAAATTTTGGCGTACCTCCAGACCTAAATATTTTTTTATTTTTTGAATTAAATTCCTGAGAAAATTTCATATTTAATGGTTAGATATTTGTTTATTTATAACATGCTTATAATAAAGGAGAAATAAAAAGATTAAAATGGTATTAATTTACAGTTTTATTTATTACCCATAGGTCTAAAAACATACAAATAAAAAACTAGTACAAACTCAGAAAAAAATTAATCATCATACAAAATATACTTTTATAGTCTTTAGTGAGAAACTTGTTGTTGTTTGCCTGTGATTAAAATATCAACATTAGAAGTAATGGAACTTATCTTCACTCTTAAGTTCTCTTCAACACTTATTCTGCTTCTATGTTTATTTTTTATGTACAAGAGTTCAGAAAATCCACTCTCACACAAGTAACTCGTAACAAATGGCATCAAAAATAGCAGAGCTTGCCGGAAGATCAAAGGGTACACGGTTTTACACCCGATCCAGAAGTTAATTAAAGATTTCTCTTTAAAATAATCTTTCATGGAACTATCTTCTGTAAGATCGATAAAACTTTCTTTTAGTTCCAATTCATTTGGTGGGGTTCCCGAAAAAGGATTTCTGATCAAGCCCACTTGAATAATCTTATGAGAAATACTTCTTAAAGCTTTTTTTGAAGGCCTTCCAAGTGAAAAATGATATCTGCAACCACATCTGATTTTGGGGATATTTCATTTTCTTCAAAAAATGATGATAGAGTGGGAAATGCAAATAAATTCTCCTCCTGTATTTGTGAACAAAACAGGACCAACTTTCCTTGAAGGAGTTTATTTTGTCACTGGCTGTGAAGACTGTTGTACACGCGTACCACCGGTTGGGAACCACTGATTTAGAGGAAGTAAAAGTCGTAACAGCAGAAGACACACTCTTTTATTGACTCTTTCAATAAAAAGATAGTTTAAATTGTCTTCCTTTTTTGAATTTTGGACTGCCTCATCAATATCAATCACTTATCTGTCGGTCCCCAAAAATTACTTCAATCTTATGTTCACTACAAATTTTGGTAATCTATGTCTGCATATTACATCACTTAGAAAGCTGAAATTAGGTACGAAAGGGCAGCTTTTTAATACGAACTTGTAAGCCAAATTTCAGCTCAAGAGCTTCCCAAATAACAATTCTATTTATTTCTAATTTTGTAAATTTGTTATCAGGAAGTCCTAAAGTTTGAAAATCCATAATCCAATTAAGCAAAAAAATATAAACATTTTGGTTCCATAACATACATTATGCATGCTTCCGCTCTCATGTTCCCATGAGTATTATATAATTCAGATAAAAATTCATGGGAGGTGCGTGGGTGACCCCTGCGTTCAGGGAAAACAGCAGGGAAATTAAATTTCGGATTTAAGTTGGGTATCAACTAAGAAGAATTCAGCAATGTATTTTAGTTTAATCAGTTCACCTGCTTTGTGTGATTTTAATTTCAGGTGCACTTTGAAAGAAGAAAATTGATATGATGATTTCAAAGAAGGGGATGTTATAAGTGAAAGTCATGTGATGCACATATATCGGCTTATTTTTATTGTAATTATATCAATATCATTCTGATCTATTGTAGCGTAAATTTATTTGGAATATTAACGGCTCAAATTATAATTTAAATATAATACATTAGGGTGGCCTAAAAAAAAAAATTATTTTTGATCTCGCATGAAAATATTTTAATTTAATATGTTTTTAAAATTCTCAGCAAAAATCAGCTCGATTAAAAATATTTAAGAGATCACTCAAGATTTTTAAAAATTTCCAAAATGATAGTAAATTGAATTTTACGTTGAAAATTATAAATCGAGGGGTGAACCGCGATTGAAATTAGGTGTACACCGTCTTTGGAATTATCTGGGATTATTTTAGAATTCATTAGATAATGCCCCTTCATCTATTGTCTTTTTCTTGGAAATGAAAGAAGAAGTAGGTGTACATGATATTAAGTCGCGGTTCACCCCTCGTTATAAATATTCTGAAAATTTTAAGTCGATATTATCAATTTATAGTCGTCGCTTAAGATTTTTTCGATTTTTAACGTAGTGTATTTTAGATGTTATCGAGTGACCGGTAAATATAAATAATAAATTTTTTTTATTTTTTCTCTTGTTATTGACATCTTAACGAATAGAAATATAATATTTATAATTTTCAAACTAAGCAATAATAACATGACGAAAAAAAATCAATTTTCTACCATTTTGGAAATTTTTAAAAATTTTGAGTGACCGCTTAAAATTTTTTAATCAAGCTGATTGTTATAATATGGTTAGGGGTGAGGGGTGTAGTAAATGATTATAACAAGATGTATTATTTAATAGAAGGTTTATTCAGTATAAGTACAGAGGCACTAAGTGACAGGGGTCGTAAGTCATAAGTCATCCGCCACCCTGATTATCAGAGATTCCTCACTTAAGTATAATTATAATCAGGTCAAGCTTTGCAATCTCAGCAATTACATAAGCCTACTGCTTCCGCGTAGACTTATGTAACATGTCGAAAAGGCATATCACAACATGATTTTTGGAAGGGCATTTTAAAAACATTTAAAATGAACATAAAATTTTATGCAAGATCAAAATGAAAAAATATTCGTTTTTTTTGTGGGGGGGGGGGTGCACTCGAATATATATTTATATTATTTATTTATTTATCCAGAAAATACACAACATACAATTTGTGGTGTCCTGTAGAGTTGACAAGTCAACTGTACATAGGACCGGATTAAAATTAATAATTATTTAATTTTACAAAAAATTACATTAAATTAAATATGGTGTACTTTCCTAATCATTAGTTCACATTACATACATATCACAGGGTGAATTACAGCGATTCGATCCATTTAACCAATTTTTCTTCAATACTTTCTTGTCACAAGACAGATTTTTTAGATCATTTGGGAGTTTATTAAAATATTTAATTGCCACAAAATAGGCATTTTTTTGGCTAATTGACTTATTAATTTTTTGGAAGGACAATTGATCTATCATAAGTTTCCTGTATTTGATTCAATCGCGAATCGAATGCAGATAATTTTTCTCAAATATTAAGTGAAAATAATATCCGAATTTATATATTTTTAACTTGAAATAGTGAAGTTAATTTTCTCATTAATATATCAAAGAATAATTAACACATTAACGAGAATTGTTTTTGATCGCGCTTTTTAAACAAGATATATATCGCGAGACTACTGCTGGTTGAAGCTATTGGAGTCTGCTGAGTCTTAAGTCTGGACCAAGAGAGAATGAAAAAGATGTGATCCATTTGGCTATAATCCAGCATCATTTCGCGATTGGCCCGCATGACACTTTTTATATCAAACACTAATATGGATCACCCAATGAATTTGAAATCTGAAATGTTATATATTCAATCTCCCAGTCCAGAGCGCCCGATCTGTTAACACGTGTGTTAGGTGTTTGCCATTAATTAATCATAAGTTTCCTGTATTTGATTCGATCGCGAATTAATTAATAGCAAACACCTAAGACATGTGTTAACAGATCGGGCGCTTTGGACTGGGAGATTGAATATATAACATCTCAGATTTCAAATTCATTTGGTGATCCATATCAGTGTTTGATATAATAAGTGTCATGCGGTCCAATCGCGAAATGATGCTGGATTATAGCCGAATGGATCACATCTTTTTCATTCTCTCTTGGTCTAGACTTATAAGACTCAGCAGGCTCCAATAGCTTCAACCAGCAGTAGTCACGCGATATATATCTTGTTTAAAAAGCGCGATCAAAAACAATTCTCGTTAATGTGTTAATTAATCCTTGATATATTAATGATAAAATTTACTTCACAATTGATCTGTCTAGTTCTGCCACTATTTTCATTATACATCATCTTATACACATCATAATAACAAACAACAGAGTTCACAATAAAAGATTTATCAATACTTAAGAGAGATTGCACCTTAATTTTTTTAATAATTAATATAATATTTAATTATTTATTAAGTATGATTTTTGAAATATCGCATCTAGAGACTAGCAAACAATTCAACCTTCAAATGTGTATTTTCGGAAAAAACTTCAATTTTAATTAAATAATAAACTCTTTAGAATACAATGCATATTTATTATGCACTTGAAGCATTGTCTTCAATTGAGATCTTCAAAATTTAATTTTCTTACACACAATGGCTGTCATAAAATAAAAAATAAAAAAAATCTAAAATTTAAATAAAATAAAACTTTTCTTAATTTCATATCGCCTTTAAAATTGGATGGAAAATGACCAGATACGATTTGATCCACCCTTTAATCAAGCATGTTTTTAAATCACACATAGTGTCAATTCCTGTTACAAATTTATTAATCGTCTGGCCCGCCCACAGTTTCCGTCATAAAGTAAACGATTCAAGAGGCAGAGGCAAATAAGGCTTAATGGAAACGTTTAGTGTCGATCCGAATCAATCCATTTGCAGTGACAAAGCCTCGTGGATGGAATTCCAGACAATAATTACAAAATGGTAATAGACAAGGGGTGTCCAACCTTTTGGCTTACACGGGGCACATTTGAAGAAAAAAATTGTTTCGGGCCACGGATAAAATATCACAATTCAATTGATATTTGTTATTCAAAAAAGATAGTTAATAATATAGAAATAAGAACTTTATTATTTTGTACTTTACCATACAGGGTATGGTCAAGTATTGTAATCGTGCATGAAAAAAGTGGTTCTTTTCCTTCTTTTTTCGAAATATCTCAAAAACGGCTGAAACTATTTCGATTAAAAAAATTGAGCAAAACCATGGTATTTTGCTCTACAAAAAAGCTCAAATAAGTAAACATTGAAAAAATTATATTTTTTGAGATAATAATTGTTTTGTCAAAATGTCTGTTAGTCTATCTAGTTGTTAGTTAGTTAGTCTGTGCGTTACCAAATTTTTGTGGACGAGCTTGCTCAAAATCTAGTGTGAATATCGAAACCAAATTTCACACGCAGTTTTGGTCCATTGAGATTAAAATCTGATTATATTTTGGTGCATATCGACCCAAAATTAAGGGGGGTGGAGGGGGGTTAAAAATTAAAAAATCTAGGCCGTTTGAGCAAACTCAACAAAATTTTGTATACATAATCAGTGGGACTCCAGAAGTATAAAAATGCAAAAACTAACCCCCCCCCCCCTACATGATTATAAATAATTTTAGGGGCCAGGTTGTATGGTAAAGTCAAGTGGATGGCCACATCAAAACACGTCAGCTTATTTTAATAAAAAATATCAATAGAATTAGGAAATTTTATCTGCGGACCGAGGCATTTGTTTTAACTTCAAATGCCGCCCGTGTAAACCAAAAGGTTGGACACCCCTGAGGTAGATAATTATAACAAGTTTCTCATTTTAAATGTTTGATGTAATATAAGAAGAAAAAACATATATCCATATAAATTGAGTTTATTTTAGTTAGATTCTGTATGTAAGCATTTTCTACTTTACACATGCACTTTCAATTAATTCCCTCTTGCTTTGTGTTATCTAATGGCGAGATCTAAATGAAATTCCGGAACAAAACGCAAACCCACCTTTTATTAAAATACTTGCTGTACAACATCCATTCTAGTATAGTAGAGCAAAAGGTGATTGTTTAGCGCTTGGTGAATTTAGGAGTGGATTTTATCATCAATTTGATATCAATCATTATGAATACCATATAGAATAATATTGATAGGTTCTATTAAAAACATTTCAATCATAAAAGGAATATTGTTCCCGAAACATCTGATATTTGGTTAAACAATTACCTTTATAAAATAATTATTTTTATTTCTCTATAATATTTAAAATGAGTATTATCTATTTTCCGATGATCTGATAATCGAAAAAATAAAATTTTAAGGCACCAAGAGGGGGTGGGGGGTTATTAAGGGGCAAGGGGGGGGGGGGAATGTAACTTATGTACTAGGGAAATTGGGCTTTATATTGTTACGTTATCTTAGTTTAATCTGCTTCGCTATTTGTTGATGGGGTGGGTGTGTCCCTCAGTGTCTGATCCAAGTGGCACTTCCCTAAAATGGAGAATGAAATCTTAGGTGATGAGTGAAGGATGTATGGAAATGGGCTTCCTGGTACTAATACTATAAATAATGTTATACAGACCAGCGGTTATAGAGACAATGAGATGGTTTTATTGATTGATGTACAATGCACTCTGTATCTGTATTGCAAGCGAAGTCCTGAGAGGAGCCTCGGTGTATGTGTGTGGGCTTGTTCTATGTTCCTTGTAACAGATGATTCAGCGCGTAGGCGTGTATGGCACTCCGCTGTGTGTGTAGATATATATATATGTGTATATATATAAGACAGTAGAGCTCTCCTATTCACTCCTGGCTCTTGAAGTCAATCACGGCGGGTCTTGAAGGTAAAGGTATAGGTATTTGTATACCTTTTCTTCGATTCCTCTGGCAGTGTATGCTCACTCGATTAGCCTCTCTCCTATCAAGACTGCGGAACTTGAATATAAAGTATATGTGTAGGTGTATTCAGAGCCACTTCGATAGCAGTAGATGTGCACTCATTCGCCTCTCTCATGACAAAACTGCGGAACTTGAATATAAAGTATATGTGTAGGTATATTCTGAGCACTTCTATGGCAGTGTATATGCTCACCCTCTCGCCGCACTCATGTCAGTACTGTGGAACTCACTCAAGTCAATGCTCTTCTCTGTTGTTAATCACCGGTCATTTGCTACGCTTTCCCAGAACTCATAAGCTTCCCTTGTTCGTTGATTACTATATTGCCCTAATTAGACTTAATGATGAATAAAAATAATAATTTAATTAATTATCAAAAATAAATTATGGTTCAATCCACAGGACCATTGCAGCACTTTTAGAAACATTCAATAACTGATGTGGCCATCCACATGACTTTACCATACACATGCCCTCTCTTATATTTACTATTTAATAAAATAAATTATAATCATTTATATATCACCCCTCTGAATTTTGGACTAATTACCAATTTATGATATCTTATAAATGAGAATCTTCTATTGATAATATCAGCTTTATTCGATTTTTTTTTTAATTTTTATTATTTTAAATTATTTTTGAACCCCCCCCCCCCCCAAGAGTTATAATTTATTGACCCATCCACACCCACAATTTCGGCCCCCTAAAATAATTCCTCTCTTTTATATTATAGCTTTTTTATAGTACCTAAATTCCTTTTTTTTTTTTTTTTAATTTTAAAAATTTAATAATTTTAATTTTTTAAGAGCCCCCTCCGTAAGTTTTAACTAAAATCTAATTAGCTCTTAATCTCAATATAAAGAAACTGCATGAGAAATTTCGTTTTGATATTCATACTAGTTTTGAGCAAAATCTTACACAAAATTCGGTAATGTACTAACAGACATTTTGACAAAGTAATTAAGGAGGTCCTTTCGCTCCAGTTGAGTCAAAAGAAGTGTAGTATCTAATATTTAATAAATTAAGTTAAAATACAAATGAAAAATAAATAGTATGAAAGCCGTAAATGTTTGAAATAAAAACAATTATAAAAAATAATTAAATACAAAAGTTAGTTTGATTTATTCAAATCAGCTGATGATAACTCTTGTATGATTTGGCAATGCGTTGTATTAATACTGTTTATGTTTACATCCAAATATAGCATTTATGTGTTTTTTAAAGTAAATTTCTCAGTAAATTCGTCGGTCAATGATATATTTTATTGCAAAAAAAGAAGCCTGTATGTTTCAAAAAGCTAATTTTTAGTTTTTTTTAACTTTATCTATTCAACTAATAGTAATATAATTCAAGAGATGGTGTCAAGATCTTAATTTTCCATAAGACTCTGAGAAAATGTTCACATTTTAAAAAATTTTATTTTCAAAAATTTGCACGCTAATGTGTGATTGAAACTTCACCAAAGCATAGATAGAGACTTAAACTAGTATACAAAATTAAGTTATAGTTATAATCTAATATTTTTTATTTAATATTGGTCGCGAAATGACCTCCTTACTTTCCATTATAAACTCTCATTTATTTTTTATATTTGTAAAAAAGCACCTGTAGATTCATCAATATGATTGGGTGATATAAAAAAGAGACGAAGAATATAATCTTTTCGATGTTTGTAGACCAAAATCCCATGGTTTTCTCCAAATTTTTTTTATCAAAATTATTTCAGCCTTTTTTGATATATTTCGAAAAAACCATACCCTCTATAGTAAAGTAATGAAAATAAAGTAAAATTGAAGATAAAAGTGAAAAAAATTTAAGACTCGGTACGCTTTCCGCAAATTTTGCAGATTGTGTTAGAAAGGGTGAATTATCGCGCACAGCTAAGATTAGAACTACTATACTAATAAATGTAGATATAATAAACTATTCAATTTTTTTTCTTTATCATTAGCCAAGCAAGGAGGGGGCAGACCCAGAGCCCAAAAAGAGCTATTTTTTTCATTTAGTCCGTGGACAATGGACAATAGACATGTATGGTATGTATGGATAGATTCCTTTGTTTCGTCGGCGATTGTTTCCACACCATTCAACTGATTGAAGTGTATCGGAATCCAGAAACACGGACAGAAAAAAAGTCATGATGGAAAATTATTTTTCTCTATGTTTCAGACAATTTTATACACAATGAGTAAAAACTATTGATTATGTAATCTTGTAACCATTCGCGCGCTATAAGCGAGTTTTGGGGTCAAACCAGTATTATGATTATATATTAGGATGATAATAGTAGATAAATATTTTAAATATAAAATATTAGGTTGGGGAATAAGTTCGTTCGGTTTTTTTTTTCAAAGAGGATTATTTAAAGGATTTGTTTGTTGTTGAGCTAAGGGTTTGTATTCATTAGACAGTGCCTTTTCTGCTATTTGTTTTTTTGAATATTTTTAGTTTTTCCTATTTTCCACGCTTAGAAATGGAATACCCAGGTGGCAAAAATCAGCATTTTCGACACCTACTTTTCTTCGCTTTTCAATGCGGTCAAAAATCAGCTGAAGCCGCTCGTGACATATGCAACGTGTATGGAGAAGGTGTCATAGGTGAGCGCGCAGCACAGAAATTGTTTGCGAAGTTCAAAAACGGCGACTTTGACCTCGAAGACAAGCCTCGCAGCGGACGACCTGCAGAATTCGATGAGGAGCATCTCAAGGCACTATTGAAGGAAGATGGTCGTCAAACAAGTCGTGAATTGGCCGTAAAAATGAACTGCGATCATAAGACGATCCTCACTTATCTTCACTCAATGGAATTTGCCGAAAAACTCGGAGCCTGGGTGCCTCACAAGCTTAACGAAATCAACAAAGAAAATCGTCTTCAAATCGCTGCTCAACACCTTGCGCGCCATCGAGCAACACGTGGCCATAAACAGCGCTTTTTGTACCGAATCGTCACGGGGGATGAGAAATGGTGCCTGTACGTCAATATGAAATAAAGAAAGGAGTGGGTGGCCCCAGGAGACACGCCGACGCCGAGAGTCAAGCAAGATCTCCACCCGAAAAAGACCATGATCTGCGTTTGGTGGGACTGGGAAAGCTTGATACACTGGGAAATGCTTGAAAGGAACGCAACGGTCAACGCGGAGCTCTACATTGCCCAACTACGCCGCGTAAATGAGGCTATGCGACTGAAAAGACCTGACCGACAAGGCCAAGTCATCTTGCTCCACGACAACACCAGATCCTATGTTGCACAAGACGTCAAAACCGCACTCCAAGAGCTCGAATGGGAGGTTCTTCAACATCCACCGTACTCTCCAGACCTTGCGCCAACAGATTATCACCTTTTCCGCTCCTTGTCGAATCAAATGAGGGGTGTTACCTTCGACGGCAAAGAGGACCTCAAAAACTGGCTCAACAACTTCTTCGACACCAGGCCGGGCGATTTTTGGCGGAAAGCATCAACAAATTGGTCGAGAGGTGGGAGGAGGTTGTAAACAGTAACGGCGAATACATAATTGATTAATTTATTGTTATAATTATTGTTTTTTGTTTAAAGAAAGCTCTTTGAAAAAAATCGAACGAACTTATTCCCCAACCCAATATTTTTCATAGATTAGTCAAAGCGCCTGAGAAAGCAACCCGCATCGCAAAGCGTTCCATTTGAATACATACCCTGCCACTAACCAGGCGGCGCTGAATTTTTGTCTGTCGTTAATAAATTCAATTGAAAAAAATGTTGTTTTGCCGAGAGTAGCAGAGTTGTTGGTTAATAAAGAGGAATCTTGTCTTCTGCTTGATCCAAATAAACACATAATATATATACAGAATATAAATATGTACAAATATATTAGCTTGGCAACTAAGTTACCGCCGTTTTTTATATAAGTTTTATTTAAAAAAAAACGATGGGATCTTCTTAGTTGCCAACTTAATAATTTATTTTTTAGAGACTAGTTTCGAAACTTTGGCCTTTATTATCAGTCTTTTAATTAGAAATGTTTTATTTGTTATCTCTAATTAAAAGACTGATGATTAAAGTTAAGTCTTTGAAACCGCACTTCCTAAAAAATAAATTATATAGGTATATTTATTATTTTTTAATTATTATTGTCGTGTTGGATATAGGTATATAAATATTGATATTCTGTATAAATTTATATGTATATTCTCATCAAACGAAGACAATCTAATTGATTTCTTTTTGTTAATAAATTCACCAAAATTTCTCAAGTTATTTGCCCAAATGCAGAGATCTTAATTGATTGTACCCAATGAGCTGAAATTCGAATTAGAAGAAGCAATCAAATACAAATTTAATTACTTCTAAGGAAAGCGCTGTTGGTTGTAAGTGAAGCATAGTAAATAAAAGAATATATATATATATAAAAATATATATAGATGTGGGGTTTCACTATGTATATTTCAACCAGTTAGTTTATTGTAACTCCTGTAGATGGGTGAATATCCCGAAATATATTGAGTTTTATTTTTAAACTGTTGTAATTTTATTCCTGTGAAACCCCACATTTATATATTCTTTTACAAATTTAATTGAAAAAATTTTGTTTTGCCCTGAGTAGCAGAGTTATTGATTCATAAAGAAAAAAAGAAAATATTCGAATTTAAAAAATTGAAACTTTGAGTTTTCAAAAAATCTTGAACTAGAAATTCAGAATTATTTTTTCAAGTATTTTATTTAAAAATTAATAAATAATGTATTTTATAACTCTCATTAGGGTCTAGAAAATTGAAAAGCAAAAGGCTGTTCAATCTGCTCTTGAAATGGCTTTTGAAATAGGGGTCGAAACGTCATGCATTCTGATTACTCGATCTCATTAAAATGTGTAATCTAAATAGTTTCAATCGAAACATTATTCCTGATATTTTATTTTTTATTTGAAGGTGGGTGCCAAGTTTGGAATCTGAACCATAAACTCTTGGGCTGAGATTGTATTGGTTAATTGGAAGGTCTAATATTAATAATTTTGCAAATTTTCGAATTTTCTTTAGATAGTCCCAAAAAGCATCGGTGATTTTTCCGATCTCACCAAAGTTTCAATCACAAAAGACTAGTATAGATATCGATCAAATATACTTAAAAAACTACTTCAAGTTTGAAGAATACAAGACTTCTAGAAGATTGTTGGTTCCCACCTCCCCCGATTGAAAGAAGTTTGCCATTCAAAAGGAAGGGTGTTGCATTGACTAAGGTCACTGAACTAGCTCTTATAGTAAAGATAATAATGGCCTCGTAAACAACGCTCAGTAAACTTGGACAGCAGGGTAAACATTTTATATATACCTTTTATAATAAATTGATAGAAGTTGAATTTCTCGAAAATTACTCCCACAAACGGAAACGTAAAAATAAAAAAAAGCGGAAGTAATGGAGAAATAAAGAAAGAAAGACAATAAATACACACACTTCTAGACAATATAAAAGAGGAGTTTAAATACGGATTGTGTTTATTTAAGAGTTTATTCTCTTTCATTTCACGCCTTAAATAATTTTATTGGATGAATTATAGACAAATGCGTGCTTACATGTTTTCATTGCAAGCAGAAAAGAGTTTCCGATGGATCTAAAAATACACTGTGGCGCAAAGAAAAGTGGAACACTTATAAAAATTTAGTTTTTTCAAATAATTTTCAGAAAAAACAAATTTTATTTAAATTTTTAATACATTCTGTGATTATACAAATATTTTTAGAGTGAAAACAATGTATTACTTTAATTTAAACCCTTTAAAATTAAATTTATTTAAACTAGCATAAATTTTCAGGTTTGAAATCTGATCCCTTTATTGAATTGTATTAAATGATTATCGTCTAATATCGAATTAAATTGAATATTTTAATGTTTATCAGTTCGATTTGAATATCTCATCTTTTAATTTCATTTCATTTGAAATATTGTCCAAGCACAATGCCTCTAAAGACCGAGGAAGTAGCTCAAGCTGTAGCTCTACTAAATGATGGAAGATCATATCTGTATGTCGCTCAACGACTTAAAGCATCGGTTGGAAGTACCCAGAGAGCTGGAAAACGATATAGGGAAACAAACTCTTATTCCAGGTGACCGGGATCTGGTCAAATTAGAGCTTCAAATGAGAGAGATGACCGATTCATAATATTGGAGGTATTGAGGGATCGGTATTGTACAGCAGCTCAAATTCAATAGCGGCTTCTACAAACTCGACAACTCAACCTAAGTGTTTGGACTAGAAGAAGACGTCTCCGAGAATTAGGTTGCTGTCAACGAGACCAGCGACAGGCTCTTTTTGACACCGAATTACCGAATCAATCAAGTGTTCCACTTTTTTGCACCACAGTTTAAATTAATTATGGAATTAGAAAAGGAATTTATTAATAAAATATATAATTTCCTAGTTATAGAGACAAAAAAAGGTAAAATTGAAAAGAATTAGTATCCGTGGTGTAGTATAAAAAAATATATAAACTAATACTTTGATTTTCCCACTGAAATAATTTTCCAGTTCATTAAGAATTATTACTTTACCATATAGGTCGTGCATAAAAAAGTGTTGTTTTGCTTAGTTTTTTCGAAATATCTCAAAAATGGTTTAAAGTATTTTGTTTAAAAAAATTGAACGAAATCACGGTGTTATGTTCTATAAAAAAGCCCTAATGATTAAACATCGAAAAAATTATATTTTACGAGATATTAATGATTTTGTCAAAATGCCTGTTACCAAATTTTGTTCACGCTCTAGTTCAAATACTAGTGTGAATATCAAAACGAAATTTCACATGTAGTTTTGGTGCATTGAGATTAAGAGCTGATTAGATTCTGGTTGAATTCGAACTTAAAATTAAAGGACTGGGGAGGGCTCTAAAAAAATTAAAATTATAACATTTTCCAATTAAAAAAGCCAAGAAAATTGTAATTTACTATAAAGGAGATCTATAATAAAAAAGAGAAGCATTATTTTTTTCGAGGTCTAAAATTGTGTACAGTGGGGTTCAAAAAATAAAACTATCTATTTAACTCCAAGACCCTTTGATCTATTTGTACAAAATTTCTCAAACCCTATAATTTTATAAAAATGACTCACTATCTGAAATTGATAGTAACCCAAAAGAGGGAGGGTTCAAAAATAATTTAAAATAAAATAATTTCCAAACAAAAATCGAAGAAAGCTGGTGTTAACAATAGATTTGAAGAATTAAAAAAAAAGTCGTTTCCAAAATTATTGTGAGCCAAGAATGTGCTAAAGAAAGATCAATGAATATAATATGATGTTTTGTCTAACAGAAAAACTGTTTTTGACAAAGAGTGATAAAATGAGCCACTGAGGAAGTCAAAATAAATTGACGAAACGTCTGGCCACTTAATAAAAACTCTCTGTGTTTCGATTTATCCAATTCCATGCGATTCCTTTTATGAAATTTAATATATATATGAATGATGCAACATTTTATTATATTATTTTAATTTTGAAAAACTATTTTCTGAACTACCTACCGATACTGCGGTATTGACATGTCTCAAAAAATCTCTGAGCAATCAACAAATTTGGAATTTAAATTATTTTTAACCGACTTCAAAAAAGGAGGAGGTTCTCTATTCGATTGAATTTTTTTTTTGTGCCTATGTTACCTCATATCTCCGCCAATTGTCAACCGATTTTGAAAATTTTTTTTGCATTGGGTCCAGTCTAGCTTCCGATTGGTCCCATTTTTTTCGATTTTTTTTCATAGGTATTAGACCTTTTTTATTAGGTTTGTTTAGACCTAACCTCTTTGTTTATGAACCGATTTCGATGGTTCTTTTTTTATCCGAAAGGGGGTGTCTTAGGGATGGTGTCATATTAATTTGGTCAAGTTCTGATGATATAATCACTATTAATAACATCACTAAAAAGAGAAAATAAAAATTTTTAAGAAAAAATAAAAACCGACTTCAAAAAATTAAATGCAACAAATATAAAAATACACTAAAAGGTATAAAATAATTATTATCTTATTTAGTTACAACTAAACGACGAAATATTAACACGAAATTACTTTTTGAAGTTGGTGCCAAACATATACCTTTTATGAATCGCACTCGACGGATCTTACTTAGTACGTTTGGCGGGTACGCTCGCTTATAGGTATAGTTTGTTTGGCACCGACTTTAAAAAGTAATTTCGTGTTAATATTTCGTCGTTTAGTTGTAACTAAATAAGATAATAATTATTTTATACCTTTTAGTGTATTTTTATATTTGTTGCATTTAATTTTTTGAAGTCGGTTTTTATTTTTTTCTTAAAAATTTTTATTACATATGTATGACAGGATTTCTAATTAAGGAGGTCCTTTCACTCCAGTTGAGTCAAAAGAAGTGTAGTATAATAAAATAAGTTAAAATAGAAATGAAAAATAATAGAATTAAAAAATAAATAGTATGAAAGCCCTAAATGTTTGAAATTAAAACAATTATAAAAAAAATAATTAAATACAAAAGTTTGATTTATTCAAATCAGCTGATAAATACTCTTATATGATTTGGCAATGCATTGTATTAATATTGCTTATGTTTACATCCAAACATAGCATTTATGTGATTTTTTAAAGTAAATATCTAAGTAAATTCGTCGGTTAATCAGATATTTTATTGCAAAAAAAGAAACCTGCATGTTTCAAAAAGCTAATTTTTAGTTTTTTATTCAACTAATAGTAGTATAACTTTTGAAGGAGACAATAAAAGAGTGTGTCTTCTGCTGGGATTTCCTGCAATATATAAAAATTCTGCTACCTCGGCACAAAAACTTTCAATTTAGTATGACTTTTAATGAGTTAGGTCTTGGTTCTAGGTTAAACATTTTAATATAATAATAAAACTTGAGCAAGATGCGAGGTAGGTTTCACACAAAAAATTCCCTTTGTACACATCGCTACTACCGATTGAATGATTTAGTGAGGTCTTTGGACTGGTGCGCGATAGTGTTATTCATAATGCTGCCGATGCTACTAGAAAGATGACCAAACTTGATCATTTAGAGGAAGTAAAAGTCGTAACAAGGGTTCCGTAGGTGAACCTGCGGAAGGCTAAAAGCAAAAATTAATATATAAACAAAATAATACTTTCAAATAAGTTTTTTTTGTGAAACCTACCTCGCATCTTGCTCAAGTTTTATTATAATAGTAGTATAATTAAATAGAAAGTGTCAAGATCTTAATTTTCCATAAGAATCTAAGAAAATGTTTATATTTTAAAAGATTTTATTTTCAAAAATTTCCTCGGTAATGTGTGATTCAAACTTCACCAAAGCATAGGTAGATACTTAAACTATTATAAAAATATATGTAAAGCTTTAAATAAAAAATAAATATATAAAAAATAATTTCCATCTTTTTTCAAAAAAAGACACTCAAAAAGATACTTAAATCTTTGTTTTCACTGTAAAATCCATGGGTCCCTCACTGAAAACTTTTTCAGTTTAGCAGGAATTTTCACTATTCCCTTTGAGTTGAAGGGAGTGAAAAATCTTTAGCTATAATACTTATATATGTTGCATGTCAGAGAGAGATTTGTCTTAAGGGTTTGGCTACTGGCCCGGCAAGCTTAGTTAGCGCTTGGGTTCAATTCCTAAGGGGACGAACCTCTCTGATATGCAATGTAAAAATATTTCTCTAATATCTATGATGTCCTTAAAAGTTAAATTCTTCATTTAATAAAAAATTAAGTTATAGTTATAATCTAATATTGCTTATTTAACATTGGTGGCCAAAGTACCTCCTTAAGATGAATCCATCCTACTATTATTTAAAATAAATTTGATAAAAATAAAGGAAATGGGCCTCAAAATGACGACTTTCTCGTATTCATTTCAAGTCACTAATCGAAAAATTGCGATAAAGGTGGAATGATGAAATGACGTCTGTCTCCCCCTTGCAATGACGCCCACATGCGACGAATGCTCTGCCCGAGGGATGTATAATAACAAAAATAAAATAAAAGTCATCTATCTATATTATAAAAAATTGATCGACTAAAAACGCTCTACACAAATGTTAACGATTGGAAACCAAATGGTGGGAGCTAGAAAGTTAAAATTTGACACAAAGATGAAGCTTATTAATAGAAACTTTTGTGCCAAAACTCAATTTATTATCCACAGTCGATACCAATTCAATTTCTGCATTTTTTCATTCAAAACATCACAAAGGAGAAACCCCAAAATCATTCGTCTATCGCTGTCGTCTGTATTTGAATCCATACAAACACACAGACACATAGCCAGAAAAAGAAAAAGAAGAAAACTTATACGTTACAAAAGTAATTTCTAAAAAAAGAATAAGTAAAATAGAAATTGACATTTTTGAGTGAATTCAATACTCCGGCCGTCTGGGTTTTTATTTATTCACAACAGTATTTTTATTTATTTTTTACTTTACCCTACAGGGTATGGTCAAGTATTGTAATCGTGCATGAAGAAAGTGGTTTTTTTGCTTCTTTTTTTCGAAATATCTAAAAAACGGCTGAAACTATTTTGATTAAAAAAATTGGGCGAAACCATGGCATTTCGCTCTACAAAAAAGCTCTAATAAGTGAACATGAAAAAAATTATATTTTCGAGATAATAACTGTATTGTCAAAATGTCTGTTAGTATGTCTGTTAGTCTGTGCGTTACCAAATTTTGTGAACGAGCTAGCTCAAAAACTAGAGTGAATATCAAAACCAAATTTCACACATAGTTATGGTGCGTTGAGATTAAGAGCTGATTAGATTTTGGTGTATATCGACCCAAAATTAAGGTCGGGAAGGGGGTTAAAATTTAAAATTATAATGTTTTCAAACTAAAAAAACAAGAAAAATGAAATATACCATAAAATGAACCTATAATAACGAAAATATTTTTTTTTGTGCCAAAATGGGGGGGGGGGGGTTCAAAAAATAAAAATCTAGGCCATTTGAGCAAACTCAAGCAAATTTTGTATGCATAATCAGTGGGGCCCCAGAACATCAAAAATGAAAAAACAAACCGCCCAAAATGGTGGGAGGGTGTTGTAGAGTCAAAAACTTAAAATCTAGACCCTTGGACCAAAGTCAATCAGAAGTGTATGGTAAAGTCAAGTGGATGGCCACATCAGAACATGTCAATTTATTTAAGTATACAGTGTAGGGTTGCCACTTGTACTATATTTTAGCCAATTGTACTATATATTATGGAAAAATAGTATAGTACGAAATGTACTATATTTTCATCGCTAATTCAATTGTCGCTTTTTTTTAACTTAACTGTGATTGGATCGCACCTGCTGCGCGGCGTGGGGAATTTCAGAACGAAATTCACGCAATCGTAGTACCATATTTTAAGATATTTAGATTTATCTATTATTATTTATCAAGGGTTTAAATAGCTGATCGGATAGAGAAACATTGAAATTAAGAACTATTATTAACTAGTTAGTTGATATATTAACCACAAGATTTGGCTTTTATTTTTAATTTAGCTATTTTCGATAAAAGATAAAGTTTTCAGGCCAACAGTTGGTTGTTGTGAGTATAATATGATATTACTAATTAGTGTATTAATGATGTATTGAAATTAATTAGAGTTTGGTCGATTTGCTCTTACCTTGGATGAAGGTATGCAGGTCTGCACTGGTCGACTTTCTCCACACAAATAAATAAAATACCGTTTTTCATTCTGATTATCTTGATGGCATTTCTTCTCTAGGTGGGCTCGATTCTCTAAAACAGAAGATATAAAAAAATATTTTTATTTACAATAAGGAAACTTATCAGTATAAGATAAATGAAAATAAATTCAACATAAACTTTTAGATTTCAATTTTTTATCAAATTATTATTACATAGTATTAGATCATGGGGGCCGGCAGAGGATTTAAGGGGGTGCACTTCCACCCTCCAGTCATGAAAGAAAATACACAGAAAAAGATTAAGAAATACTTTTTTTATTAAGTCACTGTTTGAATAAATATGCCTACTTATAATTATAAGGATGTACTAATATAAATTATATTTAAATATAGGTATTAGTTAATAGTATAGTGTGTAGATGCAGATGCATATTTTTCTCCACATCTCAGACATGTTTAATCACAATAGGCAAGACCGCCTGGCTTGGCGAGTTATCGGGTAGATATCACAAGAAGATAGAGATTAAAATAGGATCGAAATTCATGTGAATTTTGTAATTTTTAAAAAATATTTTTAAGGATTTTTTTCTTTTTTGATTTCTCTTGGAACGAAAAAAAGTATCTATTTGGGATACAAATTGGTATATTATCCAATTGAACAAGGACAAATAAAAATAAGCTGACGTGTTCTGATATGGACATCCACTTGACTTTACCATACAACCTAGCCCTAAAATTATTTATAATCCTGTAGAGGGGTTAGTTTTTGTATTTTTAGACTTCTGGGGGTCCACCGATTATGTATACAAAATTTCGTTGTGTTTGCTTAAATAGCCTAGATTTTTAATATTTAACCCCGCTCCACCCCCTTAATTTTGGATCGATATGCACCAAAATCTAATCAGCTCTTAATCTCAATGAACCAAAACTGTCTGTTAAATTTGGTTTTAATATTCAGACTAGTTTTTGAGCTAGCTCGCCCACAAAAATCTGGTAACGCACAGACTAACTAACAGATATTTTGACAAAACAATTATTATCTCAAAAATATAATTTTTTCGATGTTCAGTTATTAGGGCTTTTTTGTAGACCGAAATGCCATGGTTTCGCCCAATTTTTTTAATCAAAATAGCTTCAGCCGTTTTTGAGATATTTCGAAAAAAGAAGGAAAAAAAACACTTTTTTATGCACGATTACTATACTTGACCATACCCTGTATGGTAAAGTAAAAAGGTAGTAACCCTAATACAGTGCCCAGAAACAGAACCCAGGATTTAGAGATTATTAAATCTTAAAAAAATTCCAAAGTATTAATTTTATATCTTGGAATTTGATATGTCACTTAGTGTTTTGTCAACGAAAAGCCTGAGAAAGTCTAAATTATTAAACTAAACTTTTCAAGTGGTAATTTACAATAATCACTGATTCGTAGAATCTTATATTTCCTGACATACATCTAAATTATCCCAAGTATAGAGAAATAATTATATAAATCTTAAAATTATATCAAATTTAAATTAAAGTAAATAATACAATATATAAAAATATTTTTTTCAGAACTTAAGTGACTTGATTTAAATTTTTCGTTAAATTGAAGGGTTAGTTTTGTCACAAATATAATAAAACAATAATTTCAATTACTATTGAATTATTTAATTGATAACTATACAGTTTCGGTCATCACTGGTCGACCATCCTCAGTAGTTCTAAAATTGAAATGAAACATTTTATTTACATTTTCTTTTTATAGAGAATTATATAACACGAAAAATTTACAATAGTTTGAAATCATACATACATCTCGTTCAGATTATTTATAATGGGTTTTTTAATTGTATAATAATTAACTATGCAACGAAATAATTAGGGAAAAAATAAAATTGAAAATAATATTTATGGTAATATAATCATTAATTCAAAATAGTTTCTAGTTCAGTGATAAACTTTTTATAAATTGTCGCTATATATATATATATATATATATATATATATATATATATATATATATATATATATATATATATATATATATATATATATATATATGTGTGTGTGATTGTAATGAATTGTGTGATGTATCTATATTGAAGATTTAGGAATGAATGTTTCATGTGAAATGACAAATTCCGGTTCTTGAACGAGATGTATGTATGATTTCAAACTATTGTAAATTTTTTGTGTTATATAATTCTCTATAAAAAGAAAAAATATAAATAAAATGTTTCATTTCAATAAAATAAAATGAGAGAGTCTTCTGTTTTTTAAATAAAATAATTTTTAATTATTTCTAGAGACTATAGTTTCGAAGGCATAGCCTTCATCATCAGTCTATCACAAATATTTCAAATTAGTTACAAATTAAGATTTATACATAGAAAATTTGAAAAATATATAATGTCTTTTTCTTCATGTTTCTTCTTGGGAGATTAGAATATAACTGGCTCAATATCTGGGTTGCTCTTTTGTTTAGGCATTCTCTAATGAGTTTTACCTGAATGAATGGAATGTTTTTAAAAAAGGGTCATTGATAATTTCTAGTTTTTCATTTAAAGATTCAATTGGGCTTTTTTCCAAGGATTTTAATATTTCAATGGATTCTTTTAAAGAAAGAATTAAGGGGTCATTGACTTCTTTGATCAATTTAATTTTGGATTGATCTGGAAAACTATGATTGTTAGCATTTAAATGCCCTGCAAATGCATAATTTTCATATTTTAATTTGTAGGCTCTCTTGTGTTCATTGATCCTAATAGATAAATTTCTTTCCGTTTTTCCTATATAGTTGCATTGCAATCTTGGCATGTCAATTTATATACACCGGATTTTTCATTTTCCGGAATTTTATCTTTAATTTGACTTAATTCACTTCCTAATGTATATGGTGATCTAAAGATTGTTGCGTACCCTAAAGATTTTAATTTATGCTTTATTCTTTCGACATCTTACCATAATATGGTAATATTAGTTTTGGCAGATCTTTAATTTGGAATTTTTGTGAATAGATTAAATTTAAATTTGATTTTTGAATTTTACCTTTTAATATTTGATCTATTAAATTGCTTTCATAACCATTATTTATAGCTATTTCTTTGATTATCTCTAGTTCTGTTAAAAATGCTCTTTCTTTAATGGGATACTATTTAAACGGTGGATCATTGAATGGAATGCTGCTAATTTATGTGACATTGGTCGACAAGCCATGTTGTGAATTACGGTATCTGTAGATGTATCTTTCCTATAAATTTCGAATGTGTTTATTTTCTTCAATTTTAATTTTAAGGTCTAAATAATTTAATGTTTTTTCTTTCTTCTTCTACAGTAAATTTGATTTTTTCATGTAATGAATTTCCATATGTTTTACGAATTTATTGAGAATTCTTTCAGTCCCTGTCCATAAGACAATCACATCGTCAACATATATAGCTAATATTTGATATATTGAGAGAATTCGCACTTTATATTTAAAAATTGTTTTCGAAATGTTTTGGAAAATTTCGGCAAATAATGGTGACAGAGGGTTTCCGATTGCTAAACCATTTTTTTGTTCATAAAATTTATCGTTGTATTGGAAAAATTGTGATTTAGACATAACTCCATTGAAATCACTTGGTCTGTTTTTCTTTTATGTTCAAATTTGGACATGTATAAATTATCTGGTCAACTAGGTCTTTTGTTTCTAAGGGGGACGTTTTGTAAATAAACTTATGATATCTAAGAGATTAATTTTGCAGTTATTAGGGATATCTATGTTTTTAATTTTATTTATTAAGTCTAATGAATTTAAATTGAGTGATCTGGTTGAAAATTAGTTTTTTCTTTGAAGATTTATTTAGGCTTTTGGCTAATTTTGTTACACACGCTCTGAGTAGCTACTACAGGTCTACTTAGGTATTTCGTCTAGTTTTCGATTTGTCGAATTTTCGAGGATACTCTAGGTTCTTTTCTATTAACGACATTTTGGTTTTTCGTTTAAAATTTTGGAATTTTTAATTTTGTCCCTAACTAATTTGTTATATTTATTTACTGGGTTTTTTAATTTGAGTTAAAATTCTGTTTTTCAAAGGTTTCGGTTTCTCTTTACAATTTTTTGATCTAGTATAACTATTGAATTTCTATAAGACTACTAGATCAAAAAGATTTGCCAAAGAAAAACTGAAACTTCTCTTGAAAACACAAATTTCAATCAAATAAAAACCCAGTTAATAAATATAACAAATTAGTTAGGGACAAATCAAAAATTCAAAATTTTAAACGAAAACTAAAATGTCGTTATCGAAGAGACCGGGTGTCCAGTATCTGTATTCCCTTCCAGCAATCAAACTCGATAATACCAATTAGATTCACTGAACTATAGTGCGCGTACACGAAAATTAGCCAGCAAAGCCTAAATAAAATCTTCAAAGAAAAAACTAATTTTCAACCAGATCAACTCAATTTTAAATTCATTAGACTAATAAATAAAATTAGAAACATAGATATCCCCAATAACGCAAAATTAATCTCTTTAGATATCGTAAGTTTATTTACAAACGTCCCCCCTTCAGAAACAAAAGACCTAGTTGACCAGATAGTTTATACATGTCCAGAATTTGAACATAAAAGAAAAACAGACCTGAGTGATTTATGAGTTATGTTAAATCGCAATTTTTTCCAATACAACGATAAATTTATGAACAAAAAAATGGTTTAGCAATCGGAAGCCTCGTCACCATTATTTTGTCGAAATTTTCCTAAAACATTTCGAAAAACAATTTTTAAATATAAAGTGCGAATTCTCTCAATATATCAAATATTATTATAGATATGCTGACGATGGATTGTCTATGGACAGGTCGAGAGAAATTCTCAATAAATTCATAAAACATATAAATTCATTACATGAAAAAATCAAGTTTACCGTAGAAAAAGAAAAGAAAAAACATTAAATTAGATCTTAAAATTAAAATTGAAGAAAATAAACACACATTCGAAATTTATAGGAAAGATACATCTACAGATACCGTAGTTCACAACATGGCTTGTCGACCAATGTCACATAAATAGCAGCATTCCATTCAATGATCCACCGTTTAAATAGTATCCCATTAAAGAAAGAGCATTTCTTAACAGAACTAGAGATAATCAAAGAAATAGCTATAACAATGGTTATGAAAGCAATTTAATAGATCAAATATTAAAAGGTAAAATTCAAAAATCAAATTTAAATTTAATCTATTCACAAAATTCCCAAATTAAAGATCTGCCAAAACTAATATTACCATATTATGGTAAGATGATCCGAAAGAATAAAGCATGAAGAATCTTAGGTACGCAACAATCTTTAGATCACCATACTACATTAGGAAGTGATTAAGTCAAATTAAAGATAAAATTCCGAAAATGAAAAATCCGGTGTATATAAATTGACATGCCAAGATTGCAATGCAACTTATATAGGAAAACGGAAAGAAATTTATCTATTAGGATCAATGAACACAAGAGAGCCTACAAATTAAAATATGAAAATTACATTGCAGGGCATTTAAATGCTAACAATCATAGTTTTCCAGATCAATCCAAAATTAAATTGATCAAAGAAGTCAATGACTCCTTATCTTTCTAAAGAATCCATTGAAATATTAAAATCCTTGAAAAAAGCCCAATTGAATCTTTAAATGAAAAACTAGAAATTATCAATGACCCTTTTTAAAAAACATTCCATTCATTCAGGTAAAACTCATTAGAGAATGCCTAAACAAAAGAGCAACCCAGATATTGAGCCAGTTATATCAATCTCAAGAAGAAACATGAAGAAAAAGACATTATATATTTTTCAAATTTTCTATGTATAAATCTTAAATTTGTAACTAATTTGAAATATTTGTGATAGACTGATGATGAAGGCTATGCCTTCGAAACTATAGTCTCTAGAAATAATTAAAAATTATTTCGTTTCATTTCAATTTTAGAACTACTGAGGATGGTCGACCAGTGGTGACCGAAACTGTATAGTTATCAATTAAATAATTCAAATAGTTATTGAAATTATTGTTTTATTATATTTGTGACAAAACCAACCCTTCAATTTAACGAAAAATAAAAAATATTTGTAGCTTCATTCTACATTTTCTAAATAAGCCAGTTAAGTAGTCGGACTAGCAAATCCAGTATTACATAGCCTTATATCTTCCAAAATACTTGGAATATCAAATTTAGTTCTTCTTTGTTGTTGGTAAAGGGAGAATGTACAAATCGGTATTTTTTTTTTGTTGTTTTTTTTAGAATTTTAAATTAAGTACTTTATAATATTGACCAGGTTGCATAAACCTGGTAAAACTACTATTTCACACCGTCATTTTAAAGTGAATTAAATTTATTAAAAAGCTTCCTTAATGAGATCTTTTACAGGAATACCTCATAGTCATAGGTCAGTGATTCTCAACCTTTTTTCCTCGCGGGACACTTTTAATGATATAAAAATTTGGCGGCACACCAAGGAACCTAATAACATTGTAGCTTACATTAGCTTAATAATAAAGATAGATATATAATTATCCCATGAATATATACCTATCTACATACCTTCAATCGCAATAAAGAAAAAAATACTGAATTAAATACTACACTTTATAAAGAGAATGTTGTCAATTTATTGTAGAAGAAATAAACAACTCATTAACAGGGACAAATGTACATAAATATTTATATTCAAATAAATTATCTATAAGTACCTACAGAAAAACAATGGATTCTTAATTTTTAGCGGCACATTGTCAAAGGTTTGATGGCCCACTAGAGTGCTGCGGCACAGAGGTTGAGAACCACTGCCATAGGTCTTTTAGAGAAAATACAAGTCGAGGAGCAACTAATATTATTGAGGGCCTTCAAAATTCAAAATAAAATTCGGGACAAGAAAATAAAAACAATTTTATTATATGTAATAAATTTTAACATTTATTTATTTCTATAGAAACTTTGCACGCTTCAACATTAACAAATTGAGTTATTATGAGGTGTCTTAAATTGTGAGGCTTGGAGCCGTCTTGTCCCCTCCTCTGATAGGTCCTGCCCATACTTCATGATTATTTTTTTCGATACCTTAAAAATTCGACCCCTTTCTCAAAATAATCAACCGCTTAAATTTTTAACACGATTTTTTATTTTGGGGGAAAAATACAAAGACTTATAAATTCAAAGTTTGTATCATATAGGACAGGAGTTGGCAAAAATGAGGTCAACAAGAGCCACATTCTGGATTTGCATTTATATATAGATATATATAAAGATTCAAACCATAGTCACATTCTCATGTAGTATTAAATACACTAATTCAAAATGATTACATTTTCTACACAAATCTTAATTGCTACATAAAGCATACATGCGCATCTTACAACATTTAGAAAGGAAAATCGCGAAAATACAAGTATAATGGGGAAAGAAAATAACTATTTTAGATTTTTATAAGAGACATTGGGAGCCACACTTAACTCACAGAAGAGCCGCATTTACCCACGTCTGATATGGTATTTTACAAGCTAAAATGCTCTGATAGACTGAGAGACATCGATCGTATGTTTCCTATATTTGATTCAATCGCGAATCGAATGCAGGTGATTTTTGTCAAATATTAAGTGAAAATAATATCTGAACTTATATATTTCTAACTTGAAATAATGAAGTTGAATAAATTTATAATTTTCTCATTAATATATTAAAGAATAATTAACACATTAATGAGAATTGTTTTGATCGCGCTTTTTGAACAAGATATATATCGCGAGACTACTGCTGGTTGAAGCTATTGGAGTCTGCTGAGTCTTAAGTCTGGACCAAGAGAGAATGAAAAAGATATGATCCATTTAGCTATAATCCAACGTCATTATTGCGTTTAGCCCGCATGACACTTGGATGGATCACCAAATGAATTTGAAATCTGAGATGTTATATATTCAATCTCCCAGTCCATCATATCTTGTTTCATTCTCTCTTGGTCCAGAACTTAAGACTCACCAGACTCCAATAGCTTCAATCAGCAGTAGTCTCGCGATATATATCTTGTTCAAAAAGCGCAATCAAAACAATTCTCATTAATGTGTTAATTATTCTTTAATATATTAATAAGAAAATTATAAATTTATGAGAGACATTGTATTGAGATTAATAGGGTTCCGTTTTATTTTATACGGAACCCTAAAAAAAATATTTTATTTTAATTTAATTTAATAAAAGTTGAATGATAATTAAGAAATTATTCTCACTTAAGTTAAAATAGCTTCCAGAGTAACAGTTAAAAGCCGTAAGAAAATGACGTCATTGCTCGCTCGTTTCAAAAGGGCGAGAAAAAGGGCAGAGGCAGCAAAGGTGCAAACTCTCGCCCGCCCCCTTTTCGAACTGTAATTTAGTTGCTAATCAAATTCCAAGCACGGCTTCCCTATTCGATTAGTCAATCTCAGGATATGGAAGTTGATTGCATTGGAAAGAAAAAAATATTCACGCCTGAATGTACCTGAAAATCTCTAAATAAAAGTTTATAAAATCAACGCATTTATCGAAAGGTCAAAAATATTTCAACATTCGAGTGAGAAAGAACCATGAATCAATAGTATTGATTTCGAAAATGCATTTAAACCTTTTTTACTTTACCATACAGGGTATGGTCAAGTATTGTAATCGTGAATGAAAAAAGTGGTTTTTTTCCTTCTTTTTTTAGAAATATCTCAAAAACGGCTGAAACTATTTTGATTAAAAAAATTGAGGGAAACTATGGCATTTCGCTCTACAAAAAAGCTCAAATAAGTGAACATCAAAAAAATTATATTTTTCGAGATAATAATTGTTTTGTCAAAATGTCTGTTAGTTAGTCTGTCTGGTTGTCTGTTGTCTGTCCGTTAGTCTGTGAGTTACCAAATTTTTGTGGACGAGCTAGCTCAAGAACTAGTGTGAATATCGAAATCAAATTTCACACGTAGTTTTGGTTCTTTGAGATTAAGAGCTGATTAGATTTTGGTGCATATCGACCCAAAATTGGTGGAGGGGGGTTTAAAAATGAAAATCTTGGCCATTTACCAAACTCAACCAAATTTTGTATACATAATCAGTGGGACCCCAGAAGTATAAAAATGGAAAAACTAACCTCTAACCCCCCCCCCCCTACATGATTATAAATAATTTTAGGGGCCAGGTTGTATGGTAAAGTCAAGTGGATGGCCACATCAGAACATGTCAGCTTATTTGATTAAATCATTTTCCCGAATTACTAGCAATTAGATTTAGACTTTATTATTGGTATCAAATAAAAAAGTCCGTTGCAATTTTTTTCTTTTTATTGTAATTCAGTTTAAAATGACGGTGTGAGAAAACCACAAAATGGCATTTTCAACTAAAATTTGTATCAGTCGGCGGCGACGGTCAGAAGTGGGTTAACTTAAAATTATGAAAAAATACCTCAAATTGACTCATTCTCTTTGTGTCACTGACAAATAAGAACAAGTCCGGTAAGATATTTAAGATACGGATCACTAGGTCCGATTCGTACTTGGCTTATTGTTTTATAGTAAGCCAGAAATATGAAAAATTTATAACATTAAAATCACATTATTCAAAAGATGTGAAATTTACGATGTTTAAAAGCGTGTATTTTTAATTTTCGTGATAAATTTGTTGTAATTCCAAGGCTAAAACTTGCTTTAATATAATAACAATATCTATCATATCAAAATGTTGTTACGATTGGAAAAAGTTTAATTTTTAGGTTTCGATCTCGTATTTCAGACTCGAAACCACTGTCCAGCGGCGAAATCATCAGCATCTATGATTTGAAACTGAAATTTATGCACAATATGGAGGGCTAATTTGAAGAACATGACCTAAGAATGTGCCATAAAAGAGTAGTGAAAACTTTTCTAAGTTATATGATAGGTTAGTTAAGGTAGTTCTTTCACGATCGTTGATTGGTCGACATTGAAGTCTGCAGCCATCATTCGTGTTGTAAGGCTTTCATCATCTTCCACGGCTGTCAGAAGTGCCTGATCATCAAAATCCGATGGCCGACCTCTTCCTTCTTTATCCTCCAAACTAGTGTCACCTGATTTGAAACGGGCAAACCACTTCCGTACTGCACAAAAAGTTCATTGAGATCGCGAAATGACTGTGCTGTCTTCCATCCTTTCTCGTAATGGTAGAGCATAATATGACGAATATGAATATGGTTTTCGACACGCATTTTTATTAACTATAAATAGAGAAGATCGTTTTAATAAAAAAAATAAGCAAAACGCCATTTTTGGCTAAAGAAAAACGCGCCAATACAAACATTCCATAATTATGCATCAACCTAATATTTACCTCGTAGTTTTGATAAAAAATAAAAAAAAACATATTTGAGCGATTATTTTTAGTGGAGGGGATTTAAGATTAATGGTTTGGAAACAATCCATTCATATAGAGGATATAGTAGTGTGAGAAGTAAAGTCGCTTTAAAAAAACATAACCTAAAAATTTAGCACCATTCTTATGAATAGAGTGGTTACGAGGTTAAAACTTTTTGTGTGGATTGTAGCGAAAGAACTACCTTAGTTATATTTATATATAATCCAAGGGGAGTGAGAGCATTAAAAACGCTTGTCCGATTCCTAAAGGATGGTTGAAAACCAAATCTAGGGTAGGAAAAATAATGATTTTGGTTTTAATATGAAAGATATTAATTTGCCGATGGTAATAGATTCAAATTTACTAGAAAATCATAAGATGGTGTCATCTATTAGATCCGATGGAATGGAATATTTTTAATTATATGTCAGAGGGGTTGTTTTTCACCCCCTCGGGAATCGAACCCGAGTGCCAGTAACAGCAATCCGGGCCACCTGGCTCACCTGCGGGATACGAAAAACAACCCCCTCTGACATATAATTAAAAATATTCCATTCCATCGGATCTAATAGATGACACCATCTTATGATTTTCTAGTAAATTTGAATCTATTACCATCGGCAAATTAATATCTTTCATATTAAATTAGGAAAAGTCATTCCATTGCCCTTCGAATTTTGAATTTCTTCAAAATTCGAAACACTCAACCACCTTTATTTAAATTATATGGCATGGCTATATGTTTAAATTTAGAATCACTATATCGCGAAATTTTACAAATTAAGATAACAATCTTTGAGTAAAATATTTTATGCGTTTGCATATGTCAGAGAGGTTCGTATCCCGCAGGTGAGCCAGGTGGCCCGGATTGCTGTTACTGGCACTCGGGTTCGATTCCCGAGGGGGTGAAAAACAACCCCTCTGACATATAATTAAAAATATTCCATTCCATCGGATCTAATAGATGACACCATCTTATGATTTTCTAGATTTTGGTTTTAATAAAAATACAGTGAATAATCTCTTTCCATAGTATTTCCACTAGGTAATTCAATCAGAAACTCTCAGATCATTATTCAAACCACAAAAGTCACAACATCAACAACAATACCTCCAACAACAACATCAACACTAACAACAACAAAATTGTTTATTTGTTTACTTACAGATTTACTTATAACTTTGCTAACAATATCGACAATACCATCAACAACAATAAATTTGATTATATGATGTCTACTTGAATAGTCCAGATTGAAAAATATTTTTCTAAGAGATTTTGATAGTAAGTTTAAATAAATAAAATATTATTTTTTAAAATAAACTATTTACCTTTTGATTCTTTCGATGAAAAGTAAGCCGATGGGAATTTTTGTGCAGCATTAAATTCATGTCAATGAATTCGTTTGTCTCCTCGAATACCAAATGATATAAGTAGTTAACCTTTGAGAGAATTAAATTATAATTAATCAATGAGTTTTATCATATACCAATAAGCACTACTACAAGTCCCAAAAAATTTGTCCACCAAGAAAGCTATGATGAAATTTTTACAAAAATAATAATTACCCACTTATAAGAAGTTAGTGAAAAAAGGGTGAATAAAGAAAATATTTTGTGAAAACTTAGAGGTGCGTAGTCACCTGCAGCAAGCCAGGGATGTCAATAAAGAATCAAGATAATCTAGTTATTAGGGAATATGTTAATACTAGTAATAGTATTTTTATTATTAAATTTTTTTTATAATGTAATACTTATTATTAAAGTTGTCGTGAAATAAGGACTATATTTTTATGCAAATAATTTTTATTTTGTTGCCAACGTTTCATCAACTTTGTTGACTTCTTCAGGGCTCAAATAGTTATCTTCTTTGCATATTTGTCATTTTTACAGCTTTATATTAGCTTCACCTGTATGTATGTATGTATCTATTTATGTATCAATGTGACTTGTTCTATTAAATTCCGCAAATATTCTATAAAAATAATTGTTTACCTACTCAATATAAATGAAATTATATAAAAATAAAGGGGGGGGGTCGGATAGGCTAGGCGGTAGCGTATCATCCTGCTAACCAAGGGGACCCGGGTTCGAATCCGGCTCGAGGCACTCGGCTAAAATCTGACCCCCGGGGTAAAGACAAAATTTTAAAAATAAATAGTATCGTAAATTGACTTATGGCTAGAAAGGCCGAAAAGCCAAAAAAAAAAATATATAAAAATAAAATAAAATAATAAAAATAAATAGAGTTTATTCTGTTAAATTCTGCAAACTTTTCTCTATAAAAATAATTAAGACTAAAAAGTAAAAAAATCAATTATATTTAAAAAAAAACTAAAAAACATTCTTCTAATAAAAATTTTTAAGAAAAAATAAAAACCGACTTCAAAAAATTAAGTGCAACAAATATAAAAATACACTAAAAGGTATAAAATAATTATTATCTTATTTAGTTACAACTAAACGACGAAATATTAACACGAAATTACTTTTTAAAGTCGGTGCCAAACAAACTATACCTATAAGCGAGCGTACCCGCCAAACGTACTAAGTAAGATCCGTCGAGTGCGATTCATAAAAGGTATATGTTTGGCACCAACTTCAAAAAGTAATTTCGTGTTAATATTTCGTCGTTTAGTTGTAACTAAATAAGATAATAATTATTTTATACCTTTTAGTGTATTTTTATATTTGTTGCACTTAATTTTTGAAGTCGGTTTTTATTTTTTCTTAAAAATTTTTATTTTCTCTTTTTAGTGATGTTATTAATAGTGATTATATCATCAGAACTTGACCAAATTAATATGACACCATCCCTAAGACACCCCCTTTCGGATAAAAAAAGAACCATCGAAATCGGTTCATAAACAAAGAGGTTAGGTCTAAACAAACCTAAACAAACCTAATAAAAAAGGTCTAATACCTATGAAAAAAAATCGAAAAAAAATGGGACCAATCGGAAGCTAGACTGGACCCAATGCAAAAAAAATTTTCAAAATCGGTTGACAATTGGCGGAGATATGAGGTAACATACGCACAAAAAAAAAAAAAAAAAAAAAAAAAAAAAAAAAATTCAATCGAATAGAGAACCTCCTCCTTTTTTGAAGTCGGTTAAAAAGTAGAAAATAGTGTAATATTTAATCAAAAAGCGTGGGGCACTTTGTCGAAAAAAGTTTCTGCGCCCCACACTTTTTGATTAAGTATTACATTATTTTGTACGTTTTAGAAGCGTGTTTTTTAGTTTTTTTTAAATATAATTTTTATAATTCTCTCTTAGTTACAATTAGCGAAAAACATAGCAGAAGTTTTAAAATTTTCAATCTGATTGATGAAAAGATCAAGCCTTGCTATGTTATGTTTTTCGCTAATTGTAACTAAGAGAGAATTATAAAAAATACAAATATGCAAGGAAGGTAAGTATTTGAGCCCTGAAGAAGTCAACAAAGTTGATGAAACGTTGACAACAAAATAAAAAATTATTTGCATAAAAATATAGTCCTTATTTCCCGATACCAACTTTAATAATTTAATCAATGGACATAACTAATCTAAATAGTAATACTTATTGTATTTAAAAAAACGCAAATTAACTATAAAGAATTAGGTACAGTGATTTTTTCCTTCTGGGTGGTATAATTTTTTAGACTTGAAGTGTAAATACTGAAAAAACATTACCCTCCTCGTCTTTCGAAGAGATCCCAGGCAGATGATGTAGATTGGAAGTTTCAATAGAATCTTCTTGATGTTCGCAAATTGGATATGATGACAGGAAGATACAAGAACGCATCCAAAGAAGGCAATGTAGATAACTTAGAAATCTCAAAAATAAAAGCATATTAGTAGAGACTTTCACTTACTGCATACTCACTTAGCCAACGAGCATGTAGTAAATGAAAGTAGCACAACAGTGCGTTACTTTGTTTCTAATAACTAATAACAAAATCTACACTGTTAAAAATTTCTTATATAATTTTACTATAAAAAAAATGACTAGTCCGGTCTCAAAACTTTTTAGTAATATTACATACCAGTATTGTAATCTTACAACATATTTTTTACTAATGCGTATCCAATTAATATAGAAGAAAGTAAAGTTACAATTTATTTTTGTATTTTTGCAATGAGTTAATGTGATTTTACCAATATAATATAGTACCTATTGTTTTTTTACTATACGCAATCTTGTAGATTTCCTATCTATTTGTATTGCAAACATGTAGTAAATTTACAATTTTTTTTTAGCAGTGTAGCTTAGTGTTTCCTAACATGGGGGTCATGCCCAACAGTGGGGCAATTTCATTGTTAAGGGGGGGATTCAAAAATGGGCTTGGGGCCGTCCATAAAAAACGTCACACAATAAGAGGAGCTGGGGCATCTCAGATTTGTGACGAAATGTGACAGGGGGCCCGGGGATCTTAAAAATTGTGATGACACAAAAATCAAATTAAAAAATTAAATTTAATATATATTAAATCCCGTTAGTTGAGTTTGATTTAAAAAAAAAATCAGTACAAAAGTGATAGTGTGACGTCACAATACAAGGGGGGCTCAATGAAAATGATACAATGGGACCCCCCAGGTCTAAAAATCTTAAAATTCGTAAATGAGAAATTGAATAAGGGCAATTTTATCAAAGACCTTAGTAGATTATTATTTAATTATTTTTTTATAGGGCCACATCTCCCCTTTATAGCCCTCCGATCCTCCCACACCGTATGACTGACTCAGGGTGTGGCCACAGCAGAACGGTATAAAGACCTTTGTATGCTGTGAAAGTTAATTATTTGGGTGAAAAACTTAAAATCGAGTTCAGCGGGTTGAAAGTCAATAAAAAAATAGCAATAATAATTCTGTTCACTGGGACAAAATAATAAATATTTATATAAGTCAAAAAGAAATAAAATAAAATAGATAGGGATAGAAAAATAAATAAATAATTATAATCTATATATTATATGGCGAAACCTTCTGACATATAATATATACATAATCTAGTAATATCTTTGGTAAAATTGTCCTTATTCAATTTCTCTGAAGCCCCAAGTTGCTCTTTTTGAAAAAAATTTCCATCCATTTTTCAAAAATAATACACTCAAATTGTTGTATTAAATATAAAAATGATGTTTATGTTACATATAGGGGGCATGAGAATTTTAGAAAGGTTTAGGTGGGACATGAAACAAAACAGGTTGGGAAACACTGGTCTAGCTAAATAATTGCGCTTATGATAAAAAATATGTACTCACTATATCATAAAGAAAATAAATGTGTAGTTGGATGAGAAAGCACCAAAACAGCAACATCATAACAACATGAAAGAAAAGAGAATCATATAAAATAAAAAATTATGTTTTATATTAAAGAATTATTAAGTATCAAATAAGAATGCCTACCATAGTACCGGTTCGAGAAAGCCCTGAAGAGAAGCCTCAGCCCCCACAAACCAACCATACCATCTTCATCTAAAATATAAAAAGAAATAGAATGAAATAATAACTACTGGTTTATTCAGACAAAAATAAAATGGGAATTGACCAAATACTAACCGAAGAGTCCACTTCTTTGCGCCCTGATGGCTTCATGTTCTAACCTACACCCTGAATCTAAAATGGCTCAGATGGCCAACTATAATCTCGTCTTCATTCTTCAAGCTGTCTTCTTTCTTGAGACGAGCGCGAACGCGTAAAACACACGGTTAGGCTCAGTATGGCCTAGAAATCACGGATTTAACACCGAAAACGTGAACAATCGGACGAAACGAGAAAACGCGCCCAAACCCGATAGTTTAGTTTTAAGAAGAAAGAAGAGGAAAACACATCACTCACACAAGTTACCTAAGATAAGAATCATTTAAAAGATTTCTTATCTACCAAATTCAAATCTCTCCTCCCACCTAACGCACTCCACACCTAATTTCGAAACGAGCTAAGAAGAGGAGAGTTTGAATTGGTTAAAATTAGGATGGGAAACCTACTAGTACATCATAGTATATCCGATCATCATTGAAGTACAGCGTAAGATTCAAGGATTAATGTGCCCCTGCTGAAAAAAAGAAACCCTATCGAGCGAACATAGCTAGCCCTACGGCACATCTCTCCAAGCGTCTCACCTGTACGGATCAAGAGGCATATGTCCTGTACATTCAGGTTTCCAGGAAAGACTTCAGTAATGGTCTTTCGAAAAACTAACACAGTCATTCAGATAGAGGATTAAACCGATCTCTCAAGTATTGGTTGCATAGACAGCTGAACCCTCTCGATAGCTGGAAAGTAAAAATATGCCTGCCTATGCCCGGGCACCCCAAAAACCCGGCACATTCGCGTACCTATGGGGTTCTAAGACAACACCCTATGCCAGACTGAATATCTGAGTAGTTCATTGTCATTGCAACCGATACTTAAGTAAATCAGAAAATCCGTAATTAAACATTAAAAGACCTAAACCCCACTTATAATTATATCGTTGGCGAAGGCGCAGATATATATTGTTAAAAAATCGCCCCCTAAAGTCTAATTCCTCACCTAGGAGGAGATATATGGGCGGATAATCAGTATTATTAACTGAACCTAACTATAAAGGTATATTTTTAGTTGGTTACACTGTTTAATGAATGTATATGTCTGTTGTAGCTGAAAACACATAGACACATTGCACACCAAAGAGAAAGAAAGAAAGAAAAGAAGAAATCCCTTCTCTTAGTAGGTATTAGAGTAGTACTTTCTCTATACCTAATGGACACATACATTATTAAACATGTTTAGACCAACCAAACACCTTTCTATTCTATTCATTTCTAATTTCTAAACAGTAAAAACCTTTTGTTGAGCCTTTTTGATTAACATTTGGATAATCAAAAAGCGATGTCCCTCGGTGGTCGGGTAAGAATGGATGATGGACGGGGGGTTACCTAAATGAAAATAGATACATCCTAACACGATCCGAGAAGACACGAGATCGAGTTTTACTTACAGACTTATACTAATCTAAACCACCCATCAACATCATCCATTTCTCAGCTTTCCACATCCTTCCTTCTTCCTTCCTTCCTGTCTTTTAAGGTAGGACCGCTTGCATGCATGGGCAATGGGCATGCGATTGGTAATCGAGATGGTTAAGGGTCACTGAAAATCCTATTCTACTAAATTAACTAATTTTTATTTTACCAAAATAATCATTTATTTAAATTTTGTAATCTTATTTGAAATTTAAAATTTAATTTAAAAAATAAATCTGAATTTAAAATAAAAAAATGAACAAATTTCTTTAATTAAAATAAAAATTAAATGTAATTTATTTTTAAATGAATTTATTGAAATTTTTGAATATTACTATCATTCTAAATACTACAGTGAGGGATTACGATGAAAACCTGTGTCTGAAAGAGAAGAAAAAAATAGAAAAACATCCTATGTTCTAAGTAGGCATTCTAATGCTCTTTAATGATCTAAATAGCTAACTATATATCCCTATTATATATTTAACCAGAAAAATAGTTCTAGTAAATTGAAAATTTTGAAAAAAGTTTTAAGATGTCACTAGATCGGCCTAAAGAAACTATAATTGAATTGATCTGCGCCCCGCGTTAATGAGAAACATACCATTCGTTGCATTATGGGGTGATTTAATTGGGATGTTCGCGCGGGATGCTCAACGTCCAACTATATATTATACATCAAATGTCCTAAACAGATGGGACAGCTTAGGGACGAAATAGTACTTCAGAAAAGATCACCATCGAGACGCTCGTAGATCTAGAAAAACCAAAAGAATAATATTAATAGTATTTTATTGTAAAACAAAAAATATTATATTATATAAAAGCTAATTAAATGAAAGCAAATATGTTTTGCTGTTTTTAGGAAATACATTCTAAAAATACAACTATTAAAAGGAAATTTTTATCTAAGATCGCGAAAAATTTGCCTCTCACTAATTTCAAATGAATCGGTCATTTTGAAAAGGGGTCATCTCCATTTTTCCAATTTTTCAGGAGAAACAAAAAACTGTTTATCGACCATGCATTCTTAGTTACGATAGTGTAGTATTTTTTATATTAATAAGAAATCATCTCTTGTACAAAAAAATCCTTTTATTTTTTTAACAGAGGGGGCCGCCCAGATTTTTTTTCTCTAGCGGAGATGACCCCTTTTTTAAAAATTAACAAGCCGGATCGAATTTTTTTTTAAAGAAACTTTATTTTAACAAAGTAAAATAGTAAAAAGCGTTAAAATTACAAATAAAAAGACATTTAAAATTCTTCATCTTTTTCATCAGCAGTTGCCGGCCATTTATTGATTTCCTCCCGAAATCTAAAAATGCAAAAACTCAACAGCCCGAAATGGGGGGCGGGGCAAAAAATGAAAATCTAGGCTCCTTGCACCAAGCTCAACCAGAAGTGTATGGTAAAGTCAAGTGGAATGCCACATCAGAACGGGACAATTTATTTTATTTTGAAAATTATAATTTTAATTTTTTAACCCCCCCCCCATTCCTCTTAATTTTTGGTTCGATTTCAACCAAAATCTAATCATCATAATATTTATAATTAAAAAATAATGGCGAAGGCCAAGCCTTCGAAACTATAGTCCCAAATAAATAAATAATATATATATATACAATACATATATATATTTGATATATATATATGTTTCTTTGCATCAAGCAGAGGACAACCTCTTTGTTTCTCTTCATGCATAGGAATAACATTACCTATATCAATTACAAGTTAATGGAAAATAATATTTAGTCAAATTGGTTAGAATAACTAAAGTAAAATTGGACTTACATTTGAACGACGAGGCTGGCTTGGAGAAAGGAATGATTGATTATTCACCAGATTCGACTGAAATAGAATATTAAGACAATACATATTAATATATAAAATTTACCAAAAGACTTTATAACTTATCAACCCCTATCCCTCTTTTTGTTTTAAATCAACATTTTTGTTGTTACTCAGCCGACAATGTTTGCTGGCTTGTCAGCTGAGTAACAACAAAAATTTTCAATATCCACGCGATACTGACTCCATGTAAAATAATATTTATAATTAAAAAAGACTGATGATGAAGGCCAAGCCTTCGAAACTATAATCTCAAACAAAAAATAATATTTAAACATTAGGGTCGTCCTAATTTTGGGTATTTTCGAATTTTTCCTCAGACAAGGGGTCATATGGTTCGAAATAAATAAAAAAAAATATATCCCCAAGTTTCAAGGCTCTATCTCAATTTCAACCTAGTACTACCCACCGATAAAGTTTCCCATCTAAATAACATAGGGTTTTTGCCACTGAACGATCAATTTTTTATTCCACCCAAAGTAATGGTTGAAAAAATCTGAAACTCTGTGGACTTCATCCTTATAATAGCAGCTATCCCTCAGAATTTTTATAGATTTTTAGCTATTATAATTTTGGAGTCTATAACCTAGTAACACTAAGGGCCGGTTGTATGTCGCAAAGTAAATGCTTTTTACCGTTAACAAACGGTAGATGGTAAATGGAGGCAATGGGATAGCCAATCAGATGATAGGCACTGACAGTGCCTGGCATCTGATTGGCTATCCAGTGCCTCCATTTACCATCTACCGTTTGTTAGTGGTAAAAGCATTTACCAACCGACATACAACTGGCCCTAAGATATAGCAGTATTTTATCTAGCTGTAACTCCAAAATTATAATAGTTAAAAATCTGTAATAATTCTGATGAATAACTATTATTATAAGGATAAATCTACAGTTTCGAATTTTTTGGACCATTACTTTGGCCGGAATAAAAAGTTGATATTTTAATGCCTAGATGAGAAACTTACATCGCACAAGTTATAAATGAGATAGAGACTTGAAACTTGGGGATATTTTTTTATTTATTTATTTCAAACCATATGAGCCCTTGTTCGCAGAGATATTCGAAAATATCCAAAATAAGGACCACCCTTAGGTATATATACATAGGTATATATATTGATATATTTATATGTGTGTATGTTTATTTGCATCAAGCAGAGGACAACCTCTTTGTTTCTCTTCATGCATAGGAATAGCATTATCTATCTATTACAAATTAATGCAAAATAATATTTAGTCAAATGATTAGAAGAACTAAAGTAAAGTTGGACTTACATTTGAAGGGCGAGGCTGGCTTGGAGAACTGAATGATTGATTATTCACCAGATTCGACTGAAATAGAATATTAAGAGACAATATATATTAATAAAAGATATAAAATAAGAAAATCTACTAAGCTTAAGTTTAGAAATCACATAGGTTATATACTCAAATTAAGAGAACATACCAGCCCACCTTCGAATGCCCATATTTCTATTTGATAACTTTATAAAATCTCAATTCAAATGATTAAATAACTAGAATCATTCAAAAATTTAACTTTTCAAAGATTGAATATTAAAAACTCGATTGAAAAATTAATAAAAAATGTATTTGAAATATAGGAGAGAATAATGGCGTCGGCTTAGAGCATCAAATAAATAATAATGCGAACGCCAAGAATGATTAAATTCAAATTCTAATAATGCAATATCGTGAAAATGGGCTTGTGTGTGTGAGCCTACCCAAGTCAAAGAACACAACATCCCTGCCTCATCTCATGTTGGTTACAATCAAAGAGAACCCATTGTTACAATAATTGAAAAATTCAAATTTAAAATTTCAAGAACATGAATTTAGGTCATTTATCAAAGATATTAATAGATAAGTTTATATTGCATGTAGGAGGGTTTTGTCCCCTCGGGAGTCGAACCCAAGCACTAGTATGCTTTCCGGGCAACTAGTCAATAATATGTAATTGGTCCGATGCTGAATCTTTATTTCAGTTAAGCATTAATTTTTACTATTCCAATCGAGTTGAATGGAGTGAAAATGAGTGGCTTTCGTTATATATTGCATGTTTGGAGGTAAGTGTCTCAAGGGTCTGGACTAGTTGCCCGGAAAGCATACTAGTGCTTGGGTTCGACTCCCGAGGGGACAAAACCCTCCTACATGCAATATAAACTTATCTATTAATATCTTTGATAAATGACCTAAATTCATGTTCTTAAAATTAATTGATTAATATCACAAGTTGATTTTGAGAAAAAATTCAATCTTTCTTTCTCAAATAGATACTCAATTCTTTACATTAATTAAAATTTCAAGTTACAATTAGAGGACAAAATGAAAACTTTTTCAAGACTCGGTACGCTCTCCTATTAAAGTCGCTATAGAAATGGAGTAGGTGAAAAAGTAATCAGTCTCTTTTTTTATTATAGGTTTATTTTATGGTATATTTCATTTTTCGTAGATTTTTAGTTTGAAAATCTTATAATTTTAGTTTTTTTAAGCGCCCCCCCCCCCTTAATTTTTTGTTCTATTTCAACCAAATTCTAATCATTTCTTAATCTCAATGCACCAAAACTAAATGGGAAATTTCGTTTTGATATTCACACTAGTTTTTGAGCTAGAGCGTACACAAAATTGTTAACGTATTTCATAGTACTAACAGACATTTTGATAAAACAATTAATATCTCGAAAAATATAATTTTTTCAATAAATTAATATTAAAATTATGAAATATACGAATTAAAGAGAGAAGTTAAAGACAAATCAAAGATAAACTCAAATAAAAGAAAAAATTATCCAAGCCAATATACATAGGATTGCAACTATCCTTCATTAAAGCTTCTTTTTTCAAATTTTCACTAAATTTTTGAATTTTCTGTAAGCTATTTTCGATTTTTTTATAAAGTATTGTATTTAGTTTGCTTAATAAAACAATCAAAATTTTTAAATCTAATTACACAGATTAAAGGTTAGATGCGCTCACCTTCGTGTTTTCATGTTCAGGGGATTAATTAATAAAATTTCACTTCAGATGATTAATTAGTTTAAAAATTAAAATAATTCAGTTTTTAAAGAAAATTTACCCCAAAATGGAACAGAAAATAGGTCAAGATTTCGTTAAAATGGGGGGAGGGAGATGTGAATAACTAGAGCTCAAAGCCCGGGACTAAAGGCTCGCCTGCCGGACTAGCAATTTGGATTCCTAATCCAAGGAATGGTAGTGGGGGTAGGTAGAGAAACGAGTCTCGAAAATTTTCTCCCACATGACGTCACAATTAGACCTTATTATATAAAATACATAGAATATAATATATTGAAAAAAGTATGTAATAAAACAGGGGCTTGCTTAACCATCTTTAGAATTAAAAGTATCAGAATTAAATTATATATAGATTATAAAGAGAAACAAAAGAGGTTGTCCTCTGCTTGATGCAAATAAACATACCCACATATATATAATATGTATTAGGGTGGTCCTTATTTTGGATATTTTCGAACAAGGGCTCATATGGTTCGAAATAAATAAAAAAAATATCCCCCAAGTTTCAAGTCTCTATCTCAATTTTAACTTGGGCCCTCAGCGATGTAATTTTCTCATCTAAATAACATGGGGTTTTTTGCATTAAAAATTTTCATTTTTTTATTCCGGCCAAGTAATTGTTTAAAAAATTTGAAACTCTGTAGACTTTATCCTTATAAAATTAGCTATCCATCAAATTTTTTACAGATTTTTAGCTATTATAATTTTGGAGTTACAGCTAGATAAAATACTGATAAATCTTAGTGTTAGTAAGTTATAGACTCCAAAATTGTAATAGCTAAAAATCCGTAAAAATTCTGAAAGATAGCTACTATTATAAGGATAAAGTCTACAGAGTTTCAATTTTTTTGAATCATTACTTTGGCCGGAATAAAAAATTGATCGGTCAATGCCAAAACCCCCATGTTATTTAGATGAGAAAATTATATCGCTGGGGGCACAGGTTATAATTGAGATAGAGAGTTGAAACCTGGGGGATGTTTTTTTTAAATTTATATCGAACCATATGAGCCCTATGTCCGCGTAAAAATTCGAAAATACCCAAAATAAGGACCATCTTAAAGTGTATATATATTAAATAATTCCTGTGTATATATATTTGTTTGAGATTAAAGTTTCGAAGGCTTGGCCTTCATCATCAGACTTTTTTAATTAAAAATATTATTTTTCATGTGGTCAGTATCGCGTGGATATTGAAAATGTTTGTTGTAGAATTAAGAGGCGAAATTTGTTCGATAAATTTTCATTATTTTCAGGATTGTGCTGGAGCTTGGACGTTAATAAAGGTGAAATCGAAGCACTTCTTTCATGCCTTTAAATTGGTAAGTGCAATGCTTTGGAATGAACTTCCATCCAAATTTCATGCAAACCCGACTCTTGGTGCTCTCAGATCTTCGTTCTTTATGGATCTCAATAACTGATACTCCTTACTCTTATTTCCTTTATATCTTGTAATCTTTCTCTACTTTTTTTCTCTTCTTCACCTTCAAAATTTGTGTATTGCTGAAGTGTTTTGCCAACTTTGTAAAATATTGTTGTTAAATTATGTACATAAATAAGATTGGAGTAATTTTTGAAGACGGGCTGATAAGTGAAATTGAGTGGATATTGATGATGCAGTCAAAAAAAGAAGATAATTTATACTATCTTTTTATTCATAAACCCGAGACGAGAATTATAATGTAGTAATAATACATTATAATTCTACTGAGAATGAAATACAATATATTATTGTTACTGCCACTGAAAGAGGATTCAGAGGGGAATGTCGCATTGATTTCCTTTACTGACTTTTCAAAACCCTGAAGAAGGAGGGAATAGCCCCCGAAACGTCGGTTTATGAATAAAAAGATAGTATAATTATCTTCTTTTTTGGACTACCTCATCAATACCAACTCAGTTACTCTTAAGACCTAAAATTATGATTAAAAACATTTATTTATTTCCTAGCTTTTTATTATATTCCCACAGAAACGTATCACTAGTTCAGTTTTTAATTCTTAAAATGTTAGAATATATTTTTAAGAACAAATCCTTATTTCATATCAGTCTTAGAACTGATTATTATATGCAGATGAAATATCAACGACATTTATCAAAAATAGTAAAATTGCACTACAATATTTAATAAAAATACAATGCCATCTAATCCGAACTAAAAGTCCACCATATTTAATTAATTATAGTGTAGTGCTGAGAATGAAATACTAATTATATATTATTGTTACTGCCACTGAAAAGAGGAGACAGAGGGGAATGTCGTATTGGATTTCCTTCACTGACTTTTCAAAACCCTGAAGAAGGAGGGAATAGCCCCCGAAACGTCGGTTTATGAATAAAAAGATAGTATAAAATATCTTCTTTTTTTGGACTGCCTCATCAATATCCACAGAATTATGTATAAACACTGGTATAGGTCCTATGTTTGTATACTTTCTGAAATAAATAAAATAGATATCTTTAAGTCAAAAAATCGAAAAAACCGAAACTTTCCCATCTTCAGGACATAAAATGAAGAGATGAAATTTGTGCGATAAACTTCACTACATCCTTTATAATATTCCTAAATGTCTGTTTTGTGTGTGTGTGCCTAATAGGAAGGGAAACAGTGAGTGATCAGGATGGTGATCTTCTTCTGCTGGTCGTTCTCGGCTGGCATGGAGTGAGCAGTCTCCATTGACCACGGCTTCTCTTTTGAACATTTCCGCCGGGTCGGCGGAGGCTTTGGATGTGTCTTCTCCGCCGCCCCTGGCCGCCGTCGCCGCCGCCGTCCTCCTCGTCTTCGTCCTGGCACCTCTAATCGTGCTCGGCAATGCCCTCGTGCTCACTGCTGTCTACCGCTTCAAGCGGCTTCGCACGCCCAGCAACTACTTGCTCGCAGCGCTGGCGGGCTCCGACCTCGTGCTGGGCCTCTTTCTTCCTGTCGGTAAGGACCTCTTCTTTTTCACACACTTAAATCTTCTTCTTCAAGTTCCATACTCGATTCCGAGCGTCGGCTATTACTATGGAGAAAATTTTCCACATGGGTGGTTTTGCATTGCCTTCCCGAAAATCAGATTGTAGTCGCTTAAATATTTGCAGCGAATAGGGCTTGAACCCGTACTAGCTTGATTAGAAGGCATGCACTTTAACCACTCGACCAACCTGATCCCTAGTCACTTAAATACGTAGATACCCATCAGAAAACTTCTTATAAATTCTTTGGTTGCTCCTCTGATTGACTACTGTTCTCTTGTTTATAATAGTTTAAATCATGAAACAAATACTAAGCTTGAAAGATTGATGAACGGCTGCATTAGGTTTATTTTTTATGTCCCTCTTGATGAACATATTATACCCTACTACAATAAACTGGGTTGGTTAAGAGAGATTATATTTTGGGAATTTTTCTATTCAATCTGTTTGAGAGCAAGTCCCTTGATTACTTATTTAATAAATTTCTGTTTAAAACCTCTGTAAGTTCCAGAGCTTTGCGGACGTATGGTCTGGACCTTCAAATTCCAATACATAGGACATCATCCTATGCTAGGTCATTTTCTGTTTATTCCGCGAAGCTCTGGAATAAAATTCCAGCAAGTGTGAGGGGGCGAAGTCTCTCGGCGCTTTTAAGGCAAAGTATTTTGATCTATTAATGAGTCAGCAGAGGGCTGGTTGATGGGTGGAGTGAGGCTGAGTTGTTATATTTTAAAATTTATTTTGTTCATGCAGATCATTTTGTGATATATATATTTTTTTTTGTATTTTGATTTCATTTTGTCAATTAATTTTAATAATTTTTTCCTTTTATTTTTTTAATGTTAATTGTAATTATTTTTGTACTCTCTGGGTTGAATTTTGTAAGCAGATTTTTAATGTAATATAATTTGTATCTATTATGCTCCAGGAGAATATCATTCTCAGAGCAAAATAAAATCTATCTATCTAGTTATAATAAGGTAAGTGTTTCTTTTTTTAATTTTAATTAATTTATTACCATTCTCATTCTGTAAATTCATATCCATTTTATCATTCATTCTCCAAGTTGTGGGTTTTTTTCAAAATTTTCCCACTGAAATTTTAAAAAATGATTTTTGGTTCTTAAAAAATTAAAATTATAAATCTTTTAAACTAAAAAAATCAAGAAAAACCGAATTTACTATAAAAGGGTGCTATAATAAAAAAGAGAGTCAATATTTGTTTCCGGGACCAAAATGGGGGTCCGTCGGAATGCAAGGCAGAGTTGCTAAATCGCTTATTGACGAGAACCGGAGAAAGGGTTAAAAAACCGATCTATCTTCCAAACCATTGATCTGAGTCATTTAATTATAGTAAGATTTATTGTATCAAATTTAAATGCTATCATTGGAGTTTCTCTTCAAATTGATTGGTTTGGCCAATAGAGGTGGTTTTATGTTAAATCATCATATAAATTCAACTATAACTTTAACTCCAAATTTAAGGTACTAATTTAATTTATAGACTATTAAATTTATTTCTTTTGTGTGATTTGAGGTTAAAAGAATAAAAATAAGAATCACTTAAGTTTTGGAAGAATTAAGTTTTAATTAGTGTACTAGTTAGGTGAAAAAACTATATGGTTTTCTCGATATTTTTTATGGTACACGTGGCGTTCTCGATATTTTTTTTATCTAAAAAATAAGGGTGACTTTGCTCAGTTATAGCCTCATAAATTTTCATTTTCATCTAATTTCGAGTTGGATGAAGTTCATTCATTTGAAAAAAAATCTAATAGAAGTTTACGATCAAGGACAAAAAAGGGTCAAACACTGACTGTTTCTTGTATTTTTAAAATATATATGATTTCTTGTCTGACATGAAAATCTACTATTCTTAAAATAAAATATACTTAATTAGTTTGTACTTTGCCTGCCTGCTGCCTCTCGGATCAAAGTAGTGAATAAAACAATACTACAACCAGTTATGAAAAGAAAACATGCATTGAATGAACCAACAACAAAATATAAGTATTTGTATAGTAATAACTATAATTAAAAATAGTTTTAAATATCAAAATTATTATTTTTTTTTTTTATAAGGGCGCATCGACTGCCAAGAGCCATTAGCGATTATTTTTTTATTTTTATTTTAGTGATATTCAAAAACATAAGGTTTTAAAATTTAACGCCAAATGATGCAACCCGCAATTCAGAGCTTTCGATTTGAATGCATAACCTAGAACACACAGGCGACTAAGCTCTATCTTTCTAATCTCGAAACTCGGCACTATCATTTGCAAATTTTGATGATTCGGTAATTTTTCGTCGGTAAACAGTTTTAGAGAAGGGAAGTTGAACCTTGGCTCGGGTATAACTTAATAATAAAAACTTGTCTACCGAATTTCAGCCTTGGCTTGAGTGTAACTTAATAATACAAACTTTTCTACAGAATTTCAGCTCATAAGCTAAACCATACATGAGGTCCATAAAAAACATTTCAATTTTTTCTCATTTTCTGCAGTTTTGTTAGTTCTGAGATAAGAAAATCCAAAATCTCATGATACAAAAATTTTGACACCAGAGCAAATTGTCTATGAGCTTCTGCTACCGAGTTATTGTACACTGAAAAAAGGATATTTATTTATAGTTAAGAAATTATATTTGATATGAATAAATAGTGAAGTTAATTATGGCGAAATCGATCTCTGTTCAATATAAATAAATTATATACGTATTTTAAGTATTCTCATATTTTTGGAGCAACTCTAGATATATTAATAGTTAAGATTCCACTATTTGAACCAAGCACCAATAAGTAAATTATGAAAATATTGTTATTTGAGTAAAATAGTGGAATAGTTAAATTTAATAGTTGGGTATTTAAATGGAATAAAACGTAATTTACGACAAGAAATGATGTGAACTTGAATATTTTTTATTTATAATAAATATAGGTATGTATTTCTGACTAGAAGATGAGTATATTCATTTTATGTAGAATCTATATTCAATCAAATGAATTATATAAATATTTATTTTAATTATTCATTTGGTTGAATTAATTAGGTAAAAATTTTAATTAATTATTATATTTGATTTAAGTTACAAGGTAATTTAATTTTTAAACCAATTATTTTACATTAATTAATGTATACATTGTATTTTAGCTTCGACTCCGGAGATTACTTCTCCACCATCGACTGTCCTTGATCATCTTTTTAGTCCTTGTTTTTAATAAGAGGAAAAAACTAATTAAATAAAAATACTCTTTTCCGATAATTATTTCAATTCCATTATTCCCCAATCAAGTCGATTGGATCTTTCCCCTCAACCCATCTGTCCTCCGGTAATTTAATTTTAATATAACATTTTAATATATTAATGTGTTTTATAATCTTATAATGGGTTTTAAAATTAAAAAAAAATACAATTAATAATGAAAACAAAATTTTTGTTAATTTTTTTTTAATTTCTTAATTATTAAGATATCACTATTTGGAAAAAATCTAAGTCGTTTTATGATAACAAGACATTCGTTTGAATAAAATAAGAGGTTTTGCTAGAAGTAAACAAGACATGTATTTGATATTAAGAGATATCTAATAGAATAAAATAGATCACTCAAATATATAATATATTTGTATTAAATAACTAAAAATTTATATATATATATATTTATATATAACCCAACTTCTTGAGGATACAAATTCTCTTTTAAATAGGTGTTGGTTTTATTCTTTTTTGACAAAAAAACACATTTTTTTTTCTTTATTTTATTTTATTGTTACCCAAGAACGTTTCGACATTTTCAAATATGTCATCATCAGCCTAAAACATTTCAATCATTACACAATTTATATACAATGACAATTTCTCATCTCACAACAACAACTCAAAAATAACAACGAAATGACATACCTTGGAACAATCTTAAGATGGGAAAAATTCATTCTTTTTATTTATATTATTATTTATATTTATTTATATTTATTTTTTTTTTTTTTTATTTTTATTCGTTTTATTCTTTTTTGACAAAAAAAATTGTTTTTTTGTCAAAAAAGAATAAAACAACACCTATTTAAAGAGAATTTGTATCCTAAAGAAGTTTGGTTATATATAGTTATATATATATATAAATAAAAAATTCTCAAAAACTAATCAAGAAATCTAAAAATTTGTTCATATGGTATTTGGAATGATTTCGATATATCTTGATTATTAATCAAATATCTTTGGAATAAATAAGAGCTCATTAAAAATGCTCAATCCTATCAATATATTTACTATAAAGAATAAGAAATTGTTTTTTCGGTGTATCTTCAAAAAAAATAATGTTTAACTCAATACTCCGTCCGCCGAGCTTTACTTGCCGTGAGCACCGAATAAGTAAAAGTTAAGATTGTTACAGAACTTGACCTATATTTAACAATCAAAAGAGTTACATTTTAACAATTTCTGTTAAATAAACTTTTCTTTTGTTTAAAAAAACAAACCCTTTTTCTTTTAATTTGAATGCATAAGCTGGCTTATGCCGTTGCTGATTGACAAGCTATTTTCCGAAATTAGATCCTTATAATTTACGATATTTCTTTTGAAATACTAAAAAAAAAATCAATTTATTATATTTGTTTGTTTTTGTGTCTTTGTTAAATCAATGGGCGTTGTCCCCGATGGAAATATATATCGGTCAACTTCTACCGGTTCTTACAAGCAATGCCATAAATATATTCTAAGTGTGCTAATAGACAAGCCACTTATTTTGCTGGCATTTTTCAATTCCTTCATTGTACAAATAAATTAATCTTGTGAAAAAGTGAAACAAATTGCCAGCTATTCAATTGGTCAGGTCATTATTTCTCTACATAAAATATCCGGAAATTTATTATTTGTAATGATTCTAATATAAAGCCAGCTGAAATTGTGCTAATTATCATAACGAACTCGGGAACGTTAATTAAGGACCGTCTTCAAGTTTCCTTCAAGATACGCAATTCTGATAATATTATAGAACAATTCATTTATGAATATCAAATATTCAATCACGGTTTATTAAATGAGTTAAAACTTGTGTGTTTTTACTTTACCATACAGGGTATGGTCAATTATTGTAATTATGGATGGAAAAAGTGGTTTTTTTCTTATTTTTTTCGAAATATCTAAAAAACGGCTGAAACTATTTTGATTAAAAAAATTTAGCGAAACCATGGCATTTTGCTCTACAAAAAAGCTCTAATAAGTGAACACCGAAAAAATTATATTTTTCGAGATAATAATTGTTTTGTCAAAATGTCTGTTAGTCTGTCTGGTTGTCTGTGTATTACCAAATTTTTGTGGACGAGCTAGCTCAAAAACTAGTTTGAATATCAAAACCAAATTTCACACGTAGTTTTGGTCCATTGAGATTAAGAGCTGATTAGATTTTGGTGCATATCGACCCAAAATTAAGGTGAGTGAAGGGGGGGTTAAAAATTTAAAAACTAGGCCATTTGAGCAAACTCAACCAAATTTTGTATACATAATCAGTGGATACCCAGAAGTCTAAAAATGCAAAAACTAACCGCCCAAAATGGGGGTGGGGGGGGAGTCAAAAAATGAAAACCTTGGCCATTTACCTAACTCAACCAAATTTTGTATACATAATCAGTGGGACCCCAGAAGTCTAAAAATTCAAAAACTAACCGCCCAAAATGGGGGTGGGGGGGGTCAAAAAATGAAAATCTTGGCCATTTACCAAACTCAACCAAATTTTGTATACATAATCAGTGGGACCCCAGAAGTCTAAAAATGCAAAAACTAACCGCCCAAAATGGGGGTGGGGGAGAGTCAAAAAATGAAAATCTTGGCCATTTACCTAACTCAACCAAATTTTGTATACATAATCAGTGGATACCCAGAAGTCTAAAAATGCAAAAACTAACCGCCCAAAATGGGGGTGGGGGGGGGGGGTCAAAAAAATGAAAATCTTGGCCATTTACCTAACTCAACCAAATTTTGTATACATAATCAGTGGGACCCCAGAAGTTTAAAAATGCAAAAACTAGCACCCCTCCTACATGATTATAAATAATTTTAGGGGCCAGGTTGTATGGTAAAGTCAAGTGGATGGCCACATCAGAACACGTCAGCTTATTTGAGTAAACAAATGTTTGGAATTTATTTAGAAGTCCTCAAATTTTAATCGAGTGGTAATTTTGGGAAGGATTGAAAATAAAAAATATTTTATACTATGAGCTGTGAGCTTTCTTGTAAAGATCTCTTTAAGTAGAAATAGGTTTAAATTTTTAAATTTAATTCACTTTAAAATGATGGTGTGAAAGAGGCCCAAAGTGGCTATTTTTATGTGGTTTTTGTAGCTGTCAGCGTTGAGAAATAGCTCAACTTAAGGCTGTACCTAGAATAATAGAAATTAACCTCTAATTCTATTCCGATGTGTGATACAGGTCTGGATTTGCATTTGGCATCCTTGTAATTTGTAATGCCTTAGCTCTAAAGGAAGAGAAACCATTCTACCCGCGTTATTTTTAGTAATTTTTCTCGATTAATTGAAAGAATCACTCACTCACACATTTATTAAATAACAAAAAAATTGAAAAACTATTTGCACTAAAGACCTCTTTTTTCACGCCCTTGGCCTCGGGAATATAATGCCCATTTAGCCAATCGTCACAAAGAAGACTCCTTATAAATAATTAAAAATAAATTTAAATGATAGAGTTTTTCTTTGGGGACGGACTGAGTTATAAATGTGCAAATTGGATGTTGATGAAAGCAGTCCACGGTGGTTGTAAAAAAATAGGAACTATAGGAGGTTTTTATTATTTTACATTTATTTGTTAAACCGACGTTTTTGGGGATTTTATTCTCTCCGCTCTTCAGGGTAACAAAAAGTCAATGAAAGTAGTTCAAATCTATAGTTACTTTCTGTCTCCTTTGACAATGCCAAAAAAACATTATAAAAATTTTTTCATCTCGAATAGAAATAAAGTAAAAGGCGTGGAATTGCTTTTACTTTGGCGCATATCCGAGATGAAAATGCTATACCCGATCAAGGGAGACAGAGTAATATGATTTGAACTACTTTCGACTCCGCGTTACCGAAAGGAAGCTCCGAAACGTCGGCTTAATAAATGAAAATAATAAAACCTCTATAGTCTTATTTTTACGCCACCGTGGACTGCATCCAATTGCATAAATTTAAACATAAGTTATCAATTATTATTGTTCAGTTCCATAATCAGTATTAGATGTAACAAATCAGAGGAAAAAGGAAACAATTAAACACTATGTTAAATCATAGAGACCAATTCGTCAATTTATTGTGGCTTCATCGAGGATACTAAAAAATACAAATGAATACAAATTAATTTTAATGATGATGAGTGATTCATTTGTATTTATTTTGTGTATAGAGCCTAGACGAAGCCCAATAAATTGGCGAAACGTTTCGATTGGTCTTATAATTTAACACGGTGTTTAATTTTTCCTTTTTTACTTTGATTTGTCACATCTAATAAATTATTCATTTAGGCCTATATATTATAAATATATCGCTTAAAAATCTCAAAAAATTATGGTTTTTAACGAGTTAGCTCAAAATCTAATTAATTTCTGCTCATTGGAAATACAAACATATTAGCACAAGAACGAAATTTCTACAACTTTTCTTTCTTAAATTATTGTGGGTATATAAATATAGACACACAGGCACAAAACAACATGTTCTAGACATTTTTCAATACAATGAACAAAAAAATTATATATATATATTTTTAAAAATTTTCTGTTCCCGGGCGTACCGAGAAATTGGAGGAAAGCATCTAATATGTAAAAAGAAAGTTGGGTGTTATATTATACCCAACTGACTTTATGTTCTTAAGTTATCTTGTTCAGACATACAGACATAAAAAAATCATTGATGAAAATATTTTTTCTTCAATCCAGACATTTTTCAACACATTGAAAAAATAAGCTGACGTGTTCTGATGTGGCCATCCACTTGACTTTTACCATACAACCTGGCCCCTGACTTATATTTAATATTTAATAAAATTATTTATATTCATGTAGGGGGTTAGTTTTTGCATTTTTAGACTTCTGGGGGTCCACTGATTATGTATACAAAATTTGGTTGAGTTTGCTCAAATGGCCTAGATTTTTAATTTTAACCCCCCCTCCACCCCCTTTAATTTTGGGTCGATATGCACCAAAATCTAATCAGCTCTTAATCTCAATGGACCAAAACTACGTGTGAAATTTGGTTTCGATATTCAAACTAGTTTTTGAACTAGCTCGTCCACAAAAATTTGGTAACACACAGACTAACGGACACCCAACCGGACAACCAGGCAACCAGACTAACAGACTAACAAAACAATTATTATCTCGAAAAATATACATTTTTTCGATGTTCACTTATTAGAGCTTTTTTGTAGAGCGAAATGCCATGGCTTTGCTCAATTTTTTTAATCAAAATAGTTTCAGCCGTTTATGAGATATTTTGAAAAAAAGGAGGAAAAAAACACTTTTTTCATGCACGATTACAATACTTGAGCATACCCTGTATAGTAAAAAAAAAATGGAAAAAATTTTCCTGTAAATAAATACATGGCTCGCCTTCCTTCTGGACATACCGCTTAATTCTTTATAGTCACTCAACAAGTCATGAAATACGAATAAAATGTTTAAATTTGCATATATAAAACAATCCCCTATTCCAAACATCAGAAGTATATGATCACTATCATTTTTTTACTTTTCTAACTTAAGAGCTAAAGTTAAGGGGAGGGAAAGAGGATCAAGATTTGGATCCAGATCAAAATTTCAGTTTTTTTATTAATTTTTTTTGCAATCCATCTAAAAGGCTTTTTTCCTATATAAGCCTGAGATCAGTAACCTTTATAGTAAGAAGAGTTTTCCAAATGGCTGGTTTATTAACAAAAGGGACATCGTACCTTTACTTTAATGCACATGCGAGTTGGAAGCTTAGCGTGTGTAGAGTGCATATTTAATTTAACCATCAACCCGGATTTAGATCGTAATGACCTAGCCGTCTCTATTTTCATGTTCACTTATATTATGTATATATTATGATATATGATATTAGATGTATGCCAGTACTCCATTAGTATATTTCTCCCCGAGTTCTTGACACTTTATGTGTTTCTATATCCAAGGTTATATATAATTACCTTCACTTTATCACTTTAAGGTGTATGTAAACAGAGCCTGGCCTTGAATTCTGCGAACTACGCTACATAAGGCGGCAATTGAAATAGGGAGCCAAACTATTGTTCATTAGGCCATTACAATAGCCATATAGATACCCATAGCCACATAGACACCCAAAAATCTAATATTAAACATTAATTTTTAGATTAAATTGAAAGTTTTTGCCGAGAGTAGCAGAATTTTTATATATTGAAGGAGACAATAAAAAGAGTGTGCCTTCTGCTGGAATTATAAATTTTATTTATTTATATTCATAAATTAATTCCTGTGAATCCATTGTAATAGACTGATGAAGAGGGCAAAGCCCTCGAAACTATAGTCTCGTTATAAATAAATAAAATTTATAATTCCAGCAGAAGACACACTCTTTTATTGTCTCCTTCAATTAATTTTTAGAGTTAACAAATATTTTTCTCTAACATGATCTCATAAAAAAGTCACGGCCGGTATCCGGTCCACCTGGACTCCTCCTTGCGGGGGCTATAAATATACAGTGAAACCCCTCAAATCCGAACCCCGTAAATCCGAAATCCCGGAAAATTTGAACGAGTTTTTTTGAGAAATTTAAGTTTGACTCAAAAAAACAGCTTCATCAATTTTTACTTTACCATACAGTGTATGAAAAAAGTGGTTTTGTTTCCTTCTTTTTTTCGAAATATCTCAAAAAACGGCTGAAACTATTTTGATTAAAAAAATTGAGCGAAACCATGGCATTTCGCTCTATAAAAAAGCTCTAATAAGTAAACATCGAAAAAATTATTTTTTTCGAGATAATAATTGTTTTGTCAAAATGTCTGTTAGTATGTGCGTTACCAAATTTTTGTGGACGAGCTAGCTCAAAAATTAGTTTGAATATCGAAATCAAATTTCACACGTAGTTTTGGTACATTGAGATTAAGAGCTGATTAGATTTTGGTGCATATAGACCCAAAATTAAGGGGGTGAAGGGGGGTTAAAAATTAAAAATCTAGGCCATTTGAGCAAACTCAACCAAATTTTGTATACATAATCAGTGGACCCCCAGAGGTCTAAAAATGCAAAAACTAACCGCCCAAAATGGGGGTGTAGGGTCAAAAAATGAAAATCTTGGCCATTTACCAAACTCAATCAAATTTTGTATACATAATCAGTGGAACCCCAGTATAAAAATGAAAAACTAACCCCCTCCTACATGATTATAAATAATTTTAGGGGCCAGGTTGTATGGTAAAGTCAAGTGGATGGCCACATCAGAACACGTCAGCTTATTTTATTTACGGAAACTGTTACGTGATGGCGTTCTTTTAAGGTTTTATCACGTGTTACATTGCAAAACTCTTCAATTTCGACACAATTTTTTGTCCACTCACTGAATGTTGCTTTACCAACATCAAACTCCCCAGTCAACTTTGTCAAACTTTCCCCAGCGTCCAGACGCTTTGAAGCTTTCAGTTTTTGTTCTACGGTACAAGAACTGTGTTTTCGATTTCATGCCATAATTTAAAATCAAAACATTAATCAACTTAATTAAAAACTTTTCGTCTAATCCGAACAGGCTACAGTCCCAATTAGTTCGGATTTGAGGGGTTTCACTGTACTACGTTTATTATCACAGTGGTTGATGAAGATATCAGCCAAAGTGGGATACACCGGGTTCAATAAAACTCCCAGAGACGTTTCGGCATATATTTTATAGTGCTATCCTCAGTTATTGTGCTACAGAAATATATAAATCGTTGTTAACATTAACCCACGGCAATTTTATCACAGCCACGATTACCAACAACATACTTTTATTATCCGTGAGGTGGGGATGCCAAAATATTGTTCACCTACACTTAAAAAATGTATAGGACCGCCTATCTATGTTAACGATACCCTAATTAAAGTAAAGAAAATTTAAAAATATGTATAAAATTCTAGGTAGATGTTATTACTTTACTTTATTTAAATATATGTTTCACCAAGAACCTACACCATTCTCCTTTAGTAAAATAGATATCCTAATTTATGGAAATGGAATTGAGAACAAAAAATGGGTTTTGTAGCCCCCAGTCCCCAAGTCACAGAGGAACAAAATTCCAAACTTGAGCTAGATATATGTAAGTTAGAAGGAGTTCAGCAAGCTTTTGGTTGAAATTGAATAACTGGATATAACTCATTATTTTAAATAGGTATCTAATAGTTCATTTGAAAAAATTTTATTATTAATTTGTTTTAATAAAATTATATTATATTTGTGACATTAAAATAATAGAGAGAATATAAATTATATAGAAGAGTAATAAATTTTTTAAGTTCGACGAAAGCTTCGACTAAAATAAATAAATAAAAAAACAAATTTTAGAACAGTTTGTTTTTCGAATTTCCGTTTTAGTTAACATTGATTTGAATACAATTTAAATCAAAAGAGAGACAGAGATAGATATATTTGTTGACTCCACACTAAATCAACTTCATTTATTTGTAGTTACAGTTAATTACAATACTATAAGTACTTTTAATAAAAAAATATACATATAAAAAATTTATATATAAATAGAATTGATTGATACATACTAATCATTAAAATAGAGTAATACTTTTGAATTATATTGGTTTTCATATACATTAATTTAGAAATTTTTCATTAATAATAATAATCGACATTCCATAGGTTTTAGATTAATTCTAATTCAAAATTTTATATAAATAGTAGGTATATACCTATACTATTTATAAAGAATTAGTTTCTAGAAAACAGCTCCAACGATTTCGATAAAAATCACGGATTATGGAGTTTTTGGGTCGATAAATTGATCTGTCAGGATCTCATCTTCCGGTAACTTTAATTTAAGTGTTTTTTCTTGTTTATTAACAGATGGGTGTGTCATTCAAAATTTATAATTTTTTTTCAATTTTCTTTTATTAGTTAAATGATTTTTTTAATTTTAAAATCCACTAATAGTTCATGGCAAATATTATTATATATTAAAATTCGGAGATTTAATTAATTACCTATAGGTATTTTCTATATTTAAGACAGAGTGATAGATCTCAATCCTGAAATGATACATTCATTTGATGAAATCATTTGCAGTTCTATTTTAAATCAATTAAATCAATGACCTGCTTCTGTTGTTTAAAATTCTGAATAATTATATAAGTTCCCCTGACCTGGTCAACAGAATCAACTTTCATGTTCCTTCCGTACACACCAGAAACCATCAACTGTTCCATGTCAACTTTGCAAGTTACAACTATGTACTTAACTTATATGATTCTTCCTTAATAGACCACACAGAAATGGCAATCTATTGGAACAGAACATCGATATATTTAGCACCGAAATGAACAACATCAGGAAGTTGCAGTTTCTCTATAAATAATGTCAACTTTGTGTAATTTCCTATAAACATGACTTTTATATTAAATCAATAGATAATTTAGTTATAATTTTTATATTCTCTATATGTAATTTTTATTCTTTGTTTTATGCTTTTTCTTATTAGACACTTGGTTTTATCCAGATTCCAGACAAATAATATTTTTCATAAAATTTGAGAAATAATATAAATAATTTGAAAATAATAATAGTATTAATATATTATTTTTAAATTAAACAAAAAATTATCGAACAAACTTCGGTCCACAAGGAACTTATTAATAAACAGAGAGCTTATCGGTTCGAAATAATTTTTTAAAATATTTAAAATAATTATCTGAATTGTTTAAATTAATTATTTGATTTGACCCTAAGATCAGCGCCTCTTTTTTCAAACAAGGGGCCGAATTTGAGAAGAGGTTTCCAAATGGCCTTCGTCCCCTGGAAGGAACCCGTTTAAGGTTTATTAATTGCCATCCCCTTTATTAAATATGTAATCCTAGCCGTTACACTTAGCAAGATTTTCACTCAAATTTTGATCGTATATTATATAAATAATGAACCACATTTTAACTTGGTGACTTCGATTTAATCATTAAAGTTTCGTTATTATGTTCTGTTAACGAGCAAATATAAATTCAGAATATAATTAACGCCGATTCAATTTCAATAGACAAACTAATTAGACTGAAAATAAAAATAAATAACACTTGGTGTATTCACCAAACGACTTTATAACTTATCAACCCCTATCCTTCTTTTTGTTTTAAATCAACATTTTTGTTGTTACTCAGCCGACAATGTTTGCTGGCTTGTCAGCTGAGTAACAACAAAAATTTTCAATATCCACGCGATATTGACTCCATGAAAAATAATATTTATAATTAAAAAAGACTGATGATGAAGGCCAAGCCTTCGAAACTATAATCTCAAACAAAAAAATAATATTTAAACATTAGGGTCGTCCTAATTTTGGGTATTTTCAAATTTCTACACGGACAAGAGATCATATGGTTCGAAATAAATAAAAAAAATATCCCCCAAGTTTCAAGGCCCTATCTTAATTTTAACCTACACAGCGATTAAGTTTCCCATCTAAATAACATGGGGTTTTTGCCACTGAACGACCAATTTTTTATTCCACCAAAGTAATGGTTCAAAAAATTTGAAACTCTGTAGACTTTATTCTTATAATAGCAGCTATCTCTATAGATTTTTTTATAGATTTTTAGCTATTATAATTTTGGAGTCTACTAACCTAGTAACACTAAGGGTCAGTTGTATGTCGGTTGGTAAACTCTTTTTAAACGTTGACAAAGGGTAAATCCTTAGAATTCACCTTGTGTCCGGCGGGATGACCAATCAGATGAAAGTGTCTGTCATCTGATTGGCCATCACGCCGGGCACTAGGTGAATATAGACTTACCCTTTGTCAACGTTTAAATGGTTTACCAACCGAACATCTAAGCCCTAAGATATAGCAGTATTTTATCTAGCTGTAACTCCAAAATTATAATAGTAAAAAATCTGTAATAATTCTGATGAATAGCTACTATTATAAGGATAAAGTCTACAGAGTTTCAAATTTTTGAACCATTACTTTGGCCAGAATAAAAAGTTGATATTTTAATGCCTAGATGAGAAACTTACATCGCCGGAGGCACAAGTTATAATTGAGATAGAGACTTGAAACTTAGGGAATATTTTTTGTTTTATTTATTTCAAACCATATGAGCCCTTGTCCGCATAGATCAATTCATAGATGTTTCTCTTCATGCGTAGGAATAGCATTATCTATCTATTACAAATTAATGCAAAATAATATTTAGTCAAATGGTTAGAAGAACTAAAGTAAAGTTGGACTTACATTTGAAGGGCAGAGGCTGGCTTGGAGAACGGAATGATTGATTATTCACCAGATTCGACTGAAATGAGAATATTAAGACAATATATTAATTTAAGTCAATATATTGATATATAAGTATATAAAATAAGAAAATCTACTAAACTTAAGTTGAGAAATCACACAAATATACTCAAATTAAGAGAACATACCAACTCACCTTCGAATGCCCATATTTCTATTTGATAACTTTATAAAATCTCAATTCAAATGATTAAATAACTAGAATCATTAAAAAATTTAACTTTTCAAAGATTTAATATCAAAAACTAGATGAAAAATTAATAAAAAATGGATTTAAATAGGAGAGAGTAATGACTGCGGCTTGGAGCATCAAATAAATAATAGTAAAAAGCCAAGAATGATTAAATTCAAATTCTAATAATCAAATAGCGTGAAAATGGGCTTGTGTGTGTGAGCCTACCCAAGTCAAAGAACACAACATCCCTGCCTCATATCATGTTGCTTACAATCCAAGAGAACCCATTGTTACAATAATTGAAAAATTCAAATTTAAAATTTCAAGTTACAATTAGAGGACAAAATGAAAACTTTTTTCAAGACTCGGTACCCTCTTCTATTAAAGTCGCTCTAATAATAAAATAATTTATAATTATTTACGAACCCCCCCCCTTCCTTTTAATTTTGGGCTAATTAGCAATTAATAATATCTCCTTTTAATTATGAGACTATTTCATTGGAAATATCACCTTTCTTTGAAAATATTTTTGACCCCCCACCCTTACCCTCTTTTTGGGTCACTATCAATTTCAAATAGAGAGTAATTTCAATAAGATCGCATGTGCGAAATTTCGTCTTCCATTAAAAGGGTCCAAGACTTATAGGTATTGATAGTTTTATTTTTTTTAAGTCCCTCCCCAATTTTGGCCTCCAAAAAATAATAACTCTCTTTTTTATTATAGATTCATTTATTGTATATTTCATATTTTACTATACCATACAGGGTATGGTCAAGTATTGTAATTGTGCATGAAAATGTATTTTTTTTTTTGCTTCTTTTTTAAATATCTTGAAAACGGCTAAAACTATTTTAATTAAAAAAATTGAGCGAAACCATAGCATTTCGGTCTACAAAAAAGTCTCTAATAAGTAACATCGATAAAAATTATATTTTTTGAGATAATAATTGTTTTGTCAAAATATCTATTAGTCTGTTAGTACTTGCGTTACCAAATTTTTGTGGACGAGCTAGCTCACAAACTAATGTGAATATTAAAACCAAGTTTCACACGTAATTTTGGTGCATTGAGATTAAGAGCTGATTATATTTTGGTGCATATCGACCGAAAATTAAGTTGGGAGGGGGTGGGGGTTAAAATTTAAAATTATAATATTTTCAAACTAAAAACACAAGAAAAATGAAATATTCTATAAAAATGATCCTAAAATAACGAACAGTAAAAATGCAAAAGAAACCCTCCAAAATGGGGGGCGGCTCAAAAAATGAAAATCTAGGCCCTTGTACCAAACTCAACCAGAAGTGTATGGTAAAGTCAAGTGGGTGGACACATCAGAACGTCAATTTATCTAAGATTTTAGTTTTAAAATTTCATAATTTTAGATTTTTAAACGCGCCCCCCCCCCTTCCTTAATTTTTGTTCTATTTCAACCAAAATCTAATCAGTACTTAATCTCAATGCACCAAAACAACATTGGGAATTTGGTTTTGATATTCACACTAGTTTTGAGCTAGAGTGTTACTCAAAATTTGGTAATGTAATAACAGAAATTTTGATAAAATCTTTAATATCTCGTAAAATATGATTTTTTCGATGTTCTGTCATTGAGGCTTTTTTGTAGAGCAAAATTCAACGGTTTTGCTCAATTTTTTTTAACAAAATAGTTTCAGCCGTTTTTGAGATATTTCAAAAAAAACGAAGCAAAAAACACTTTTTTCTTGCACGATTACAATACTTGACCATACCCTGTATGGACAAGTTAAAAGCAGTTCAACATCTCTATTAGTTAAATTTTTATCATATAAAATATGTGGAGCGACTTTTTGATAGCTTTACCTTTATTTTTTTATCTAATTTTCTAGTTTTTTTTTTGTTTGTTTCTTAGGCTTATACTTGGAGCTGACTGCACCATGGCCTGGGCCCTCTACAGATGCAGCAGAAGCTGCAGCGGCTGTGGCGGCCTGCTTGGCACCCTACTGCATAGCAATTGCCCTCTGCAGCGCTTCCGTGCTCGTTATGGCCGCAATCGCTGTCGACAGATTCACATCTCTAGCACAGCCTCTCAGGTAATGATGGTCTATTTCAGTGGTTAACTGAAGGTTTTCTACATTTGATTCAATCGCGAATCTAATGTAGGGAATTTTTGTCAAATATGGTCCAGACTTAATACTCCGCAGACTCCAATAGCGTAATCCGCAGTAGTCTCGCGAGATAAAAATATCTTTTTTCAAATCAGCGCGGTCAAAATAATTCTTGTTGACGTATCAATTATTCTTTGATATATTAATGAAAAAATTAAAATTTATTTATTTCAGTGGTTCTTAACCTATGGGTCGCGACCCAAAATTGGGTCGCTAAGCATATTCTTTGGGTCGTGCAAAGTCTTTAACCAAATATTTTACTACATTTATTTTCAATAAGTTTAATTCGTTCAATCCTATTAAAAGTAAAATAATTAAAAAACGTGATTTTCATTACATTTTCGTTGAATCGAAAAGTACATTTTTGGATGGAGGGTCTAAGAAAACGTGACGTTAGCAGTTCGTAAATTTAATTTTAATTTTTTTCTTAACTTGTTGTTTTTTTTTAATTTTATTATATTGAGATCTAGCTTTTGGGACGTTATATTTGTTAGGGGGTTCCATAAAATGATGTGACGCAGCGTGACGAGGGGGGGGGGGGGGGTAAAATATGCTAAATTTTGTATGGCGTATTTTATGAATGGCCTCTTTGTTTATTTCAAATCTTAAAAAAAAAATATAAGTATGTGAGTTAAAAAAAAGTCATCATTGTAAAATTGAAGAAAATTGTTTAAGTATGATCTAAAAAAAGAAAATGAAAAAAAATTGGCTTTTTTGGGTCGCGATATGAACATATTTCTCAAATTTGGGTCGCGGCTTAAAAAGGTTAAGAATCACTGGTCTATTTAACAGCCACATTATAATCTAAGATCTTTTTCTTTTCACAATTCAAGGGATTTTTTCTCCTATCAAATTTGGTAAAAGATAATAATTTCAAAATTTCATAAATATTGCTTTGAAGCTCGAGCTAGAAAGTTGGAAACACTTGGGTCTTAGAAATGCAGAAAGTGTTGATTTTTCACAAATACTAGATTTTCTGAGTGTGGCCGTGCACAAATCTTTGATGACTCGGAACAAATTGACGGAACTTGGTTGGGAAGTTTTGATGGATCCACCGTATAGCCCAGACCTTGCATCGTCTGACTACCATTTGTTTCGGTTTCTGCAAAACTCTCTCTATGGTAAAAAATTGGCCGACCGAAGCGCCACTGAAAATCACTTGTCCAAGTTTTTCGACGACCACAGAAGTTCTACACCGATGGAATATTTGCTGAGAGAGTACCGAGACTTTAAATGTTTTCAGCTTTTTCTCCAATTTATTCCCGTAAAACTTGTTAGAGTTTCCCCAAAATGGGAACTCTTGAACCGATACACTTCATGAGCGGAAATTTACCACACAAATTCGAATTAATATGCTGGATAGATGTTTAAATTTTTAGATTTCTAGATCAAACTGTTTGTACAGGATCAGTGCAAAATGACAATAATTCTCATTAAGCGAACCAAGTCTTGATAATTTTTATAAAAAAAAAAAATAAAACCGACTTCAAAAAATTAAATGCAACAAATAAAATAATAATATCTTAAAAATAAAATAAAATCCACTAAAAGGTATAAAATAATTATTATCTTATTTAGTTACAACTAAACGACGAAATATTAACATGAAATCACTTTTTGAAGTCGGTGCCAAACATATACATTTTATGAATCAAACTCGACGGATCTAACTTAGTACGTTTGGCGGGTACGCTCGCTTATATAGTTTGTTTAGCACCGACTTCAAAAAGTGATTTCATGTTAATATTTCTTCGTTTAGTTGTAACTAAATTAGATAATTATTTTATACCTATTTAGTGCATTTTATTTAATTAGTGAGTTCTTATTATTTTATTTGTTGCATTTAATTTTTTGAAGTCGGTTTTATTTTTTTTATAAAAATTATTTTTATTTTTCTATTTTTAGTGATGTTATTAATAGTGACTTAAGATAATACCTTGCATGCATCTTGTAAGAGAAAGCGTGGAGCGAATGAATCAGATATAATATAATAAAATTCAATTCATTAATATAAAAATTCTCTCGAAACGTTTGTAGGTTTTAAATGAATGTTTTAAGATTTTATTTATTATAATCTCGATTATTTTCTCATAAGAATTGGAGATTTACGTTATTTGACGATCATATTAATATAAGACCACCCCTAAGGTACCCCTTTCCAATAAAAAACGATTCATCGAAATCGGTCCACGTGGCAAAAAGTTATCGCTGAACTATATAAAATAAATAAATAGTTAGGTATCTTGACTATCTTGGAACTATACTGATCCAAACGCAGAAAGAATCATTAAAATCGGTTCATAAACAAAGAAGTTATGGATGAACAAACATTACAAAAAAGGTCCAATAACAATGAAACAAAATGGGACCAATAGGAAACTATACTGAACCCAAAGCAAAAAAAAATCATCAATATCGGTTCATAATTGGCGAAGATATCAGGTAACATAGACACACAAAAAAAAAATCAGTCGAATTGAGAACCTCCTCCTTTTTTGAAGTCGGTTAAAAATGCCTATTTTTTCCTTAAATTCTTTCGATTGTAGCTAATGTCATTTAAAATAATAGTTTGTTTTATATAGAAAAAACAAAATGTAAATTATCAGTTGAGACAGTGGAATTGTCCAAAAACATGTTTAGCGAGCCGTGTAATCGAAGGGAGCCGAGTTTAATCCATTAAGATAATTAAATGTTTTAGTTAACCTTAATGCTACTCTTATTTTAGTTATTTGCATTATTAATTTATTAAAAACAAACAAGCTAATCTACATAACATTTGATTAAAACAAGAAAAATATCTTTTATTGTATGTACATCATTTTGTATATGTATAAGTAAGCATTTAATGAGCTTAAAATGGACGAGCATTAATAATAATATACAGGGTGGTTACTTGGCCGACGCAGCAGAGCGCTTACAATGTTAATTTTTGAATGTGCATTTATTTGCTCCCCTAATTATTTTAGAGTTAAATTTCTTATAGGTTTTTGTAGAGAAAAAAATACTGAATCCGAACATATTTTTGTTTTCAAATTTTGAAATTTCAGAACCGTAATAATCAACATTATAAATAACGAGCTTCGAGGGCGTGGCGAAGGCTGGTGCTCTGGCGGGCGGCGTCTCGGTCCAAAAATTGTTATTCCTCTTAAAACACCACACTCCAAATGTATACCTGTAAACTCCCGAAAATACATAGTCTCTTAAAAGTTTCGCCTCATTTTCGTCCTAAGAATAACAAAATTTTGATTTTTAAAAAATTATAAAAAAGTGGCAAATTATTAAAAAATAAACAAATAATATACTATAAAATATAAATCAAATAAGATCTGATTAATTTATTTTTCTGTGCGCAAAGAAAAGCGAATTGAATATTTAATTTTTGAGTGGTGAGGGGGAGGAATAATTATCAATATATTTAATGTTTCTTAATTTAAAATCAATTGGAGTCTTTCATTTCGAATTACAATTACAATTATATTTCAAATTTGCCGCAAATATACCGACGGCATCAGCGCTCCCTGTCAGCAGCATTCTCTGAGCGTTGTTACAAATTAATCTAGGCTCTTATATTATATATAGTATTGTATTTTTACAAAAATCACTGAGGCCATTAAAACAAACAAGGCATTTTCATTTGTTATTTCTATTTGACGTTTAATAGTGATGTCTTTAGTTTTAGGTTAAAAATAAAATGAGAGAGTCTTCTGTTTTTTAAATAAAATAATTTGTAATTATTTCTAGAGACTATTGTTTCGAAGGCATTGCCTTCATCATCAGTCTATCACCAAATATTTCAAATTAGTTACAAATTAAGATTTATACATTTGAAAATTTTGAAAAATATATAATGTCTTTTTCTTCATGTTTCCTCTTGGGAAGATTAAAATGATATGTCTTTAGTGATTATTTTAGAGCATAATTGGAATACAAAAAACTGAGCAGAATTAAAATTCTAAAAGATATTACATCAGATTTTGTCTAATTCATAATTTAAAAGTCCAAAAAAACGATTTTAAAAATGTAGATATTTATTTTAAAAATTTAAATTCAAAACTTTTATTGTTTGTCGATTGTTTAAGTTTTATTGTTTATACTAGTCTCAAAATGGATTCATATTGGTGAACAAATCTATGATTATAAAACAAAACTTAACTAATACAAGTTAATACAAGTTATTAATAATACAAGTTTAAGGCAAATTGAGGAAAACGTTGGCTTCATCATTCCAGAGTATTGCGAATTTTAAAAAAGCACAAATACCACTCTTATAAATATCAATGTCATCAAGAGTTACAAGAAAATGATTTGGAGAGTGAATGATTTGGAGTGTTTATAATGTTGATTATTACAGTTCTGAAATTTCAAAATTTGAAAACAAAAATATGTTCGGATTCAGTATTTTTTTCTCTACAAAAAACCTATAAGAACTTTAACTCTAAAATAATTAGGGGAGCAAATAAATGCACATTCAAAAATTAACATTGTAATCGCTATGCTGCGTCGGCCAAATCACCACCCTGTATAAATAAAACTGAAATAACGAAGGATTTACGATATTTACATTTGCACATTGTCTTATATAACATGTATAATTTTATCGTCTTTTCACGGCTTATAGAAATGAAACATCAATTTTTACGTTCTCTCATATAGTTTAGTCAATAAGGAGTTTCTAACTAGAGGCGGATTTAAAATTTTGAGGCCTACTTTTTTGATAAAATAATTAATATCTCGTAAAATATAATTGTTTCGGTGTTCACAAAATTTGACCTGCTAAATCTCGGTTCCCTCACTAACACTATTAACCATTATAAAAACTATCATATTCTATAAGAGTACTTCTTAAACTTTTTACATTCATGACCCCTTTTTATCATCGAGATTTTTTCGCGACCTCAAATTTTAAATAGTACCTGGCCACCGCCAAATTTTTTTCACTACTTCTTTTTTAAATCATATTTAAGCAATTTTCTTCAATTTTACAATGATTACCATGTTTTAACTCACATATAAATACAATGTTTAACAATAGAGATAATCAAAAGTAATTTTCGATCCAAAAATTTAATGAAAAAGCATGTGTTTTTAATATTTTTACTCTGAATAGTACTGAACCAATTAAAATATATTTTTATGTTTATTGAGAAAATAAATCTTAGTAAAATATTTGTTTAACGACTGTGCGCGACCCAAAGAATATGCTTCATGACCCAATTTTGGGTTGCGGCCCATAGGTTAAGAACCAGTGCTTTAAGGGCCAGTTGTATGTCGGTTTGTAAAGTATTTGTTAAAGTTAACAAAGGGTAAAACCTTAGAATTCACCTTGTGCCATGCCGGATGGCAAATCAGATGACACGCACTTTCTTCTGATTGGCCATCCCTCGGGCACAAGGTGAATTCTAAGGTTTACCCTTTGTTAACGACAACGATCACAAACCGACATACAACTGGCCCTTAGACTGTTATGAAAATTTAATGCGGGGTGGGGTGTTATGAAAGAAAGGCTGGGGGGTGTAAACAAATTTTGGATACGACTGCCCTAATTGACGTTTGTCGAATTATTTTTCAGGTACAATAATCTGATAACGCATTCATCGGTGGAGAGGTACATTTTCGGGCTGTGGCTGTACGCTGTGGCCGTCGGCTGTTCTCCTTTGCTGTATAGCCGATGCAGTTCAACCAGCGGATGCACCTTCCAGACGCTGGTTCCCGCGCCTGTGCAGCTCTGGCTATTCTGCGCTGTCTACGGCCCTTGTGCAGTTATTGTGCTTGTCTGCTACGCTTATATTTATGTGGTGGCGAGAGGCCATGCTCGGGCCATCTACACTGTAGAGGCGTCTCTTAGGCAGGCCGGCCATGATCCTGTGCATTCGCGATACGGACACACCCTCGCCATCACAGTTGGACTTTTTCTCGGGCTTTGGCTTCCCTTCCAGGTAAGAATTCAGAGCTAAAAATATTCATTTTTGAGCTCTTTCAATGCGGATATGTGTTCTGAAACTTACTAATGAAGGTAAATAAAAATACACAAATGAGAGCCAAGCACATATGAGGCGTTCAAAAGCAGAGTGGACCAACCCTCAAATCTCATTTTCGCTGAGAAACCTCTATAATCAAGTAGGTTTTTGATAAAACTAAATAGACAAAGTGGTCCAAAGATAGTTTTTAAACCTCCTTCTAGATTACAGCACAGGTACCAATTTTACCTCGAACCTTTATTTCTATTTTGCTGGATTTCTCATAAAAAAGTGGGATGGTCAGTGGCATGGTCCACTCTACTTTTGAACACCTCTTATCGAACCCCTTTGATTTGGTCGGGAGGCTGATTCACAATAAAGCCCTCCAGGAACATTACTTTTGAAATTAACACTTGGCGACGCTGGGAACAGGTTCCTTTGCTTTTTCTAGGGGATGTATTTGAACTTGGCTATATATGTATATATTATAGGGGCTCGGCACACAAAGGGCAAAGGCTTGCACCGCGCACGGGCTGCCACATCAAAGTCTGCCAAAACGACTAAAGACCTTAAATAGAACGAGCAGCAAGAAGTGCAGAAATAAACCAAAGCAGCGATTAGGGCGACTGCAGAATAAAAACAATAACAAAGATACTTAGTGATATTACGCTAAATCTCTAACCTAATTTTTTACTTGAGAAAACGCAAACCGGGTAAAAAACAAAATGTTATAAATTTGGAAGATGGGAGAGGGTAGAGGGAGAAGATCTTGTAATTTTCAAACATATATGACTACTGTGCTGAAATGGTCATTTCGTCCTATGGTAATATAAAGAAGTATTTATATAACTAAACCTTTCAATTTTAATTTTTAATTTTTAAATTGCGAAAAATTTAGTTTTTGCACACGAGCAATGAAGTAGCCTGGCTTGGCTCTCTATACCAGGGATCTTCAAACTACGGCCCGTAGGCCAAATCCGGCCCTTAAAACTTTTTCATCCGCCCCACAACTACTACAGAATTAATTCACAAATATACACTTTATTAAATATTAATGCCATATAATATCGTATTATTAATATATTTTCCGTTTAATATGTATGTTAAATCCGGCCCAACCATAGTTTACAATGTTCCCATGTGGCCCTATCTCTAAAAAGTTTGGGGACCCCTGCTCTAAACTCTAATATATATAAAATATTTGAAAGTTTATAATAGGAAAATAAGGACAAGTTTTTATGTGTGACTTTTTTATTTATCAGCCAACGTTTCGTCGACTTTGCCGACTTCTTCAGGGCTTCTACAATTATATGAACATCATTAATATCAAGTTCCAGAAGTTCAATTACAATTCCAGAACAAACATGTATTAATAGTTTACCCATCAAATAGTCGTCTAAATTTTCTTGTTTTAATAATGTTCTTATAATTGTAGAAGCTCTGAAGAAGTCAGCAAAGTCGAGGAAACGTTGGCTGATAAAAAAGTCACAGATAAAAACTTGTCCTTATTTTCCTATTATAAACTTTCAAATTAATACAAATTATGGACGGAAATGATAATAATAATATAAAATACTATCAATTACAAAATTACATTAAAAACACTCAAAATACAAGCAAGCCAAGTGCGTGGATTGCATTTTTCCCTTCGGGCTTATTTAAGTGAATTCAACCCTTCTGACATAATAAAAATAATCTATAACACTTCGGATCTAGTAGTTGACCATCTCTTTTAATTTTCTATAGAATATAATTATTGAGTGGATATTGATGAGGCAGTCCAAAAAAGAAGAAGATAATTTATACTATCTTTTTATTTCTAAACCGAAGTTTCGGACGCTATTCCCTTCTTCTTCAGGGTTTTGAAGAAGAAAGGAATAGCCTCTGAAACGTCGGTTTATGAATAAAAAGATAGTATAAATTATCTTCTTCTTTTTTGGACTGCCTCATCAATATCCACTCAATGTCACTAATCAGTCCGTCTCCAAAAATTACTTCAATCTTAATATAATTACACTGATCCACAAAAAATTTCTCCCTGTAAATCTAACAATGGATTCCTGTAGAGTTTTATACGCTGATTATCAAGCAATTTCCCAATTTTTTACAACACGTCAGAGTTTTGAAATATTATTGGTCAAAATGACGAAAAAGGCCATTTTGACCTATTTTCGAGTCCCATTAAATATTGAACAGCAATATTTGAAATCAATATATTTTCTTCACGAAATAGAAAACAGCGTCTTCTTTGATTTTCAAATTACCATTTGTTTTTAGCTCAATTATAACTCGAGTTATAACTGAAAAACTAAAACTACGTGATTATAAAGGATAAAAACATATGGTCTTAGTCTTTTAGCTATAACTCGAGTACTAATTGAGCTAAAAACAAGTGGTAATTTGAAAATCAAAGAGGAAGCTGTTTTCTATTACTTGAATAAAATATTTTGATTTCAAATATTGCTGTTCAATTTAATGGGACTCGAAAATAGGTCAAAATGACCTTTTTCGTCATTTTGGCCAATAATATCTCAAAACTCTGACGTGTCGTAAAAAATCGGGAAATTGCTTGATAATCAGCGCATAAAACTCTACTAGTATCCATTGTTAGGTTTACGGGGAGCAATTTTTGTTAAATTTTTGTCGAGCAGTGTTATTATTCCCATTTTTTTTCTGTTTTTCTCAGAAATACTTGAATGATTGATTAGTATTAGTAATGAAGCTGTTGAAGCTTTTATTTTTGTGATTATTTGATTGATTAGTAAAAAATGATTATTGATTTCTCTAGATCTGTATGCTCGTGGATGTAACGAGCGGTACGAAGATACTCTCCTACGACTGGGCGGCAGTGTACCTCGCCTTACCCATTTTCGGCTGTAGCGGGCTCAACCCCTGGGTTTACGGCTACCGCAATGGCGAAGTTCGAGCGGCGATGCAGCGGGTACTTGAGGAAGTACTAGCCCGACTCGGGTTGGCGCCAGCTCGCTACGGCTGTCCAGAACTACTGGTGGCTACGCCGCATGAACTTAACAGTTTTGCCAGCAACGTTCGTCTGTGTGCAGTATCACCAAACAAAACTACACTGCTGTTACTGCCGACGGCGCCTGGAGGAGCCAGCTCCGAAGTCAGCCAAGTCACCAGTGCTACTGCACAACTTGACCCCAAAGATTCTGCTTAAGCTGCTTAACTGCTACCTATTATGGTACCTACTCAACAGTCAGACTGAATTTGTTTTCGTTAAAAACAAAATTTGCAATTTAATATATACCTATATATCTAAAATGTGAATTAATGTTCGTTTCCATTATATTTAATGGTTTATTATTTTTTACTTTTTTAAGGTAATATTGTCATGAGAGAAATTTAAACTTTTTAAACTATGTATATTCAAACGCCTCCCAATCGATCACCGGCTCGAACCCCGGAGGATCTTTTTGTCTATAATAAAAAAATATTTTCTTTGTTTTCTAATTTAATTAGATCAATTTTCACAACCGGGTGTAGAAATTAGTTTCTATGACATCAAAGTAGGGATAGAAATGTCACATTATTTCCCTACGGGAGCTAATATACATTATTTCCCGTGGGAAATAATTATGTTTAATACAAATGAAAAGCAAAATTTGAAAAGTTGTCTAGTCATTTATATTAATTACAAAATTACAATTCGAACTATCATTAAAAGTCATTTTTGGAAGTAAATTTGTATTTACTTCTTCAATCGCCAGCTCACTTGAGCTCATTACTTCCTTTACACCCAAGTTGTTTGAGCTTGCTGTATCATTTATATTTGTTATAGCAACAAAAAAAGAAAACAAGGAATACATAGACAACTACATGTATATACTTAATTTAATTTGAGTGTGAAAAATTAATGTATCAATATTTTATTTGAATATTCGTTTTAAATATGAGTATATACACCTCAGGAGAGAATGCACCTCGAGAAAAATAATACATTTCTCTCCCTTGATGTATAATATACTATTTTATGGCACAAAGGGCTATCTTTTATAATTGTTTGACAAGATCATTTCCAAAAAGTACTAAATCAATTTTTTGAAGTGAAACTTCTTTAGCGACCTATATGTTTTTTTTGTTACAATAAAGGGGAAATGACTCAATAGAGGGGAAATATTTTTTTTAAAACCCACAAATAAAATTAGGAAATTTAAATTATTATTTTAAAACCCACAAATAGTTCATGACAAATCATATTGATTAAAATTAGAAAATTTAAATTATTTAGCCATAGATGTTATTTGTATATAACTTTTTTAATCTTAATAGATGTGTCTTTGGAGAGTGATTTTTTAAGGGGATAAACTTTTTGGCCGTTATATACAAATCTACTGCTAAAAAGTTTCGCTTCCCCCGTGAGCTTATATAGATGAGCTCAAACATTTTGTTACTTAACTGGATATATTACCTTTTGAAATAAAACTTATTTTTCAAGTGTATTTTAGTAAAGGATTTAATATGTTTTGTCATGAAATTGATACCAGAAATCATAAACAGAGAAAAAAGTTAGGTATATGAAAATATAAAAACGACATTAAGTAGCTCATTTTTTACAAAAAAATGATTTAGTACCTTTTGGAAATGAGCTTCTCAGTTATATTTTAAAATTTTTATCATAATAATGTTACCTTATATATAAAGATTCTAAGGAAAAGACAAATAAAGAGAGTCAACTTTTTGCAAACTAATTTTGCCGTATTTTTTCGGCTATTTTTAAAATGATATATATACTTATATTCAAAAAATATTTTAAAAAATGTAAATAAGAATTTTAACTGTAAAATAATTCCATAATATAATATGATATTAATATATTTAGTAAAAGTTATAGATATTATATTAATTATTATACTTCACCATACCAGGATATTTTATCTTAAAATATTACCATAAAATTACTTCAGCATACCCCGAAAGATAAAGTAAAAAAATATTCTATTAAATTATTCGCTCTCTACTTTAAGTAATGTATTAAAAAGTAAAAATCCAAATGAAAAAATAAGTTTTAAAATGCTTAAGTCATGAAAACTACATATGTGATTAATGTGTGATTTTATCTTAAAAAAAATATCTATTAATGTAAATAGTTGTGATTCAATAATAAATAACATTTGCCTTTAAAATAAAAGAAAATAATATAAAACCATCCATTGGCTTTAAAGAATATTTAACAAGACTTTATAGAATATAATATGTAAATTTTAAAACAACTGAGACTAGAATATTCACTAGATATGATGTAAAAAAATATATATAAATATATATTTTTTTGTTTAGCTACCTTCAGAATATGGCCCTCAATATGTTTTTACATAATAAAAAAATATTATTTTGACAATCAATATTTATGTCAAAATGTCGTAAATTTAATGATATCGGTTGCCAGCTATGAAATTTGTTTCAAGTCTATAATTCATGTGCTTAACATGTTAAGTATTAAATTTTTAAAAAAAGAACATGTTAGGAACTCCATTCCTCTGTTTATAATATGCTATTTGGTCTTTAGTTTTGATAAACCTTCAAAAAGGGCTGTTTTGTTATATACAGAGAGACCGGATTTTTATGCAGTAAAAATCCTTAAAATATGCACTAAGAAACCTAAAAATATGCAGTAAAAAATGCTCAAATATGCAATGAAATAGCCCAGATATGCAATTATTTTTTATGTAGGTACCTATAATGTTAATGTATTCCGAAAAAAACCCTAACAGAAAAATATTATCAATAATTTTTTTCAAAATTATAATAATATAATAAATAATTTTAGTTGGTTCATGTCCATTTTAATAATAAATAAAAGATTCACGGGTTTTTGGACAATTTTTTTTATTAATGTTAAATATCAATTATTAATATTTTAAGTAATTGAGTACTTGAAAAAGTCCTGAAAAAGGACGAAACGTCGTACGAAAATTGATATTTAACATTAATAAAAGGAATTGCCCAAGAACCCTTGAATCTTTTATTTATAATAAATAATGAGTTGTTAATGTAAGATAGAAAAATCCGAGAAAACAAAATTTGTTGTGTGTATGAACCAAGTGTAATTATTAATTACATAAAAAATAAATATTTTTAACTTTTTTTTATATAAAGAAAACAAAAACGAGAAAGAAAAACTTTTATTAGATGATGAAAAACAAAAGAAACGAATTTTCATAATATACTTTTGATTAGTTAATGGTCTTCCGATGTCATAAATTAATTACTCAGAATAATCTTGAAAATGTAAATAAAAATCAAAGATTCTCAAACTTTTATTCAGAGTAATCATAATAAATATCCACATTATATACAGGGTGTTTCTAAATTCATGGGAAATATTTTAAGGGGTGATTTTTCAGCAAAAATTAAGAGGGGTCTTTCATATAATTTTTTGTTTAAAACCCCTTCCCCTCCAAGTTACAGCCCTCTAAAGTTGGGGAAAAAATTGTTTTTATTTAATATTTCCACTATGGAAGAATTTAGAAGAATAAAATTTGTCTGATAATTGATGCTAATAAAATGGCTGTTTTTGACTATAAAAATATTTGTCACTATGACATCATTTGACACCATTCTACTTGATTTTTTTTAACAATCTGTGAATTTATGTGAAAAGGATTTGAGTATTAGTTTATTTTTTTGTGATCAAACAAACAATTTTATGAGAAAAAGTCAAGATATATAAAAGTTGCAGATTGAATCCGTCTTTTTAAATCAATTTTTTAAATAGGAAAATGTAGAAGCATTAAAAAGTTTTGATGCAAACTACTATAGGGGTTGATTTTTTCATCCCCTTGTGATAAAATTTTAGGGTTAAAAAATCGTCATAAACTGCCATTTTATTAGCATCAGTAATCTGCCAAATTTCATTCTTCTAAATCCTTTCATAGTGGATATATTAAATAAAAACAATTTTCCCCTCTAACTTTTGAGGGCTGTAACATGGAAGAGAATGGGATTATTTAGCTTTATTAATACATTAAATTGAAAGTTTTTGGACCAAGGGTAGCAGAATTTTTATATATTGAAGGAGACAATAAAAGAGTGCGTCTTCTGCTGGAATTATAAATATTATTTATTTATAACGAGACTATAGTTTCGAGGGCTTTGCCCTCTTCATCAGTCTATTACAATTGATTCACAGGAATTAATTTCAATTAGCAATAATAAGAAAGAGAATTGAAAAAATTGGCAAAAAAGGCGTCTATTCCATAACATGCGGAGAATACTATTCGACCTATATAGGAAAAACAGAACGAAATTTAAACACACGCATTTCGGAACACAAAAGAATTTTTAAAGGGGGTTCAGGTCATAGTGCAATTGCAGAACATTTAATCTCCGAGAAACATTGTTTTCCAGATGAATCAAATATTAAATTAATTAGATCAGAATTAGATCCCCTAAAAATTAGTATTTTCGAATCGTTAGAAATTTTAAAATCATATAATAATTCACCAAAAAAATTCTTAAATCGAAAAATAGAAATTCCCGAAAGCCTTATCTTAAAAATAGCCGCGCAAATAAAAACCTCATTAACGCCACCTACAGCCAAAAAATAAAACAAGTATAAATGGCAATTCTTAGCTCAGCCACGTGAAAATTTTAAACTTCCATTCATAAATTAATTCCTGTGAATCAATTGTAATAGATTGATGAAGAGGGCAAAGCCCTCGAAACAATAGTCTCGTTATAAATAAATAAAATTTATAATTCCAGCAGAAGACACACTCTTTTATTGTCTCCTTCAATTTATTAATACAATTTTACTTACAATAATTTTTGGTTCAAATTTACAGTATATACCCGAATGGGGCTTCAGTACTTTCTTTTAATACATTTAAAAGTAATTTTTTTGATTACATTTACTGATTCTATACATATGGTTAAATTCAACTGTGTTTCAATTTTCCTCTCCCTCTTCTTCATCGGTCGATGTAGCTCTTGATTATTATGTACGGTTGTTTTATGTAGACCCATAAAAGAGGGGAAAGGGTTTTGAACAAAAAATTATATAAAGGACCTCCTTAGTTTTTGCTAAAAAATCACCCTTTAAAATATTTCGATGCAATTTAGAAACATCCTGTATATAATTAATTAATACATATATAAAGCAGCCGGGGAACTATTTGTGAGTTCAGCCCATAAGAGGATATTTAAAATTCAGCCAAGAAATTCCAAAAATTCAAATGATTCATATTTGTGGTGAAGTAAAATAAAAGTTGAAATTGAGGCCCATCCTAGAAAATAATTTCAGTTGAGCCAATTTATTATAACTTTGCTATAAAGCAGAAATTTTGTACATAAAAGAATGTTATTTTAAATATTATTCAGATTGATTATTGTTGTATTTTTGTCTCTAGTCATCAATGAAATATTGGGCAAGTGAACATCAAATTCAAACATTTTATTATTAATCATTATTTCGTGATAAGTCGAGACCGGATTTTTATGCTGTAAAAACTGACAAAATATGCAGTTAAAATACTAAAAAATGCAAGTAATATGAAGAATACGTTGAAATATGAAAATATATGCAGTAAAAGATGGCAAAAAAAAATTTTAATTCACTAAAAAATTAAAATTGAAGACAAAATGACTATATATTTGAAGGAGTGCTATGAAATAAATAAAATGATAAAATAAGCTATAGACAGCAAGTGTCAAATATCTACTTTTATTGAGTAAAATATTGCACAAAATTTTCGTTACATTTAATATAATATTATTAAAAAATCTTTAAACTCAAAGAAATAATAGGTACACTTGAATATAATAAAGATAGTAAATATAATTATGTTTCAAAAATGTGAACGAAAAAATATGGGGGGGGGGTAGTTTTATTTAACACACGATTGTATTGTATTGGTTTTATTTTTTACTATATATTAAATAGATTTTCTTATTGACGTACAAATAATAAACTAATAAAATAATCGAATGTTTCCTACATTTGATTCGGGATTGAATCAAATGTAGGTGATTTTTGTCAAATAATGAGTGAAAAGGCTAAATGGATCACATCTTTTTCTCTCTTGGTCCAGACTTAAGACTCCGCAGACTCCAATGGCTTCATCAGCAGTAGTCTCGCGATATATATCTTTTTCAAAAAAGCGCGGTCAAAACAATTCTCGTTAATATGTCAATTATTCATCATATTAATGAGAAAAATGATAAATTTAATAAAATAATGCAAATATTTGACCGGCTATAATCTGATCACTACACTAATTTAGACACACTTTCACACACACGAACACTCAATGGCCAAAATTGGCTATAGTTACCGAAGACCATTAAAAAATAAATAAATAAATAAATAATTAACAAATGATCTCAAAAATAATTAAAATTTGATTGTAATTGTAAATAATTTATGTTTACAAGTGTCTTCCTGTTTTATTTCTTTTTTTTTTTAATTTTTTCTGCCAAAAGTTACTTTTAAAACATCTGTATTTGGCACAAAATGTGCAATATTTGACGAAAAATCCTTCAAATATGCAATGTTATGCAATATCCTTCAAATATACAATTTTATACAACATTCTTCAACTATGCTGTTTTATGCAACATCCTCCAAATATACAATTTTATGCGATATCCTTCAAATATGCAATTTTATGCAACATCCTTCAAATATGCAATTTTATGCAATATTACCCAAATATGCAAAAATATGCAGTATAAAACTTAACCCACAGTATCCTAGGTGCATGATTCGGATAGATAATTGATCTCCTGGGTCGTACGTGGCGGCAAACAAAATATGCAATTGCAAGAAATCCGGTCTCTAGTGATAAGACATCAATCAATCAATCAATCACGAATACTAGTCAATATTTAAATTTTTTTTCTTGATTAAAATAATTGAAATGTTTTGATCAATCTAGAAAAAAAAGTATTAAGAATTAATAATATTTTTCTAAACGTGTAAATTCTATTCAATTCTATTATTTCTGCCTGTTAGAATAATAAGTAATTAAAGAGAGTATAAGATATGATAATGTTAAAAGGTTGTTTTTTTTTACTTTGACCATGCAATTTGCGTTTTCATTTTATTTTTAAATTTTTTAACCGACTTCAAAAGAGGAGGAAGTTCTCAATTCGACTGAATTTTTTTTTTGTTACTTACCTTATATCTTCGCCAATTGTGAACCGATTTTGATGATTTTTTTTGCATTGGGTTCAGTCTAGTTTCCGATTGGTCCCGATTTTTTTCATTGGTATTGAACCTTTTTTGAAATGCTTGTTTAGGCATAACTTCTTTGTTTATGAACCGATTTTAATTATTCTTTTTTTATTGGAAATAGGATACCTTAGGGGTGCTACCACATTAATTTGGACAAATTCTGATTATATGATCAATGACGAAATAACGTAAATCTCCAATTTTTATGACCAAATAAATAAAATCTTTAAACATTCATTTAAAACCCGCAAACGTTTCGAGACAATTTCTATATTTATGAATTGAATTTTATTATCATTTTTTGATTCATTCGCCCGACGCTTTCTCTTACGAGATGCATGCAAGGTATTATATTAAGTCACTATTAATAACATCACTAAAAAGAGAAAAATAAAAATAATTTTTATAAAAAAAATAAAACCGACTTCAAAAAAATTAAATGCAACAAATAAAATAATAAGAACTCAAAAATCAAATAAAATACACTAAATGGTATAAAATAATTATCTTATTTAGTTACAACTAAACGACGAAATATTAACATGAAATCACTTTTTAAAGTCGGTTCCAAACATATACATTTTATGAATCGCACTCGACGGATCTTACTTAGTACATTTGGCGGGTACGCTCGCATATATAGTTTGCTTGGCACCGACTTCAAAAAGTGATTTCATGTTCCAACTTTGTTTGTATAAGGACCCCAATATACTTTTAAAAATTATTAAAGACTAACCTGTTCTTAATTTCAGTGATCATTTCATTAAAACATTATTTTTGTGAAACAATTTTAACAAATGTTGTATCATTCGCGCGCATAATAAAATTTGTAACAGGAATAACAGGGAATTGGACAAAAATTAAAAACACAGAGTTTTTATTAAATGAACCAGTCGTTTCGTCAATTTATTTTGACTTCCTCAGTGGCTAGAATGATTAAACAGGAAAATCAGAAAAACTTATAAATACATTGATTACAAATAAATTTAAATTAGATAAGGTTATAAATACCCCATTTAATCACTCTTTGTCAAAAAACAATTCTACTATACGACAAAAAATCATTAATATTTTTTTAAATACATTCATGGCTCCAATTAATCAACAATTTTGGAATTTTCTTTTAGTCCAGGCAAATTACGTGAAAAAATGGCATAAGCAGGAAATAATTCCTGGTAAAGATTTTATTGCTGGAATACCTTTATTGGTACTCCAATATTACTACACTAAGTTTCCCCCCAAATCTCTGTTGTGGAAATTTTTCTACGCGCTTCAAAATGAGAAAATTTTGGAGTTTTTTCACTTTTTCTGCTTATCAAATCAAAAGGATCTTTATTAGATAAATTAAAGCGCTTTAAATTACACGTAAAATGATAACAATTTAATCTATTTAGGTTCAGTAGAACTGGTACTAGCGCCTGTCAAAAATGCTGGATATCTATAAATCGAAGAGTTTTATCAAAAAAGTGGTCCAAGTAAACATTCAAGTTAATAAAATTCACTAGACACTGAGATAGAAATCATGTTTCTAGAATGAGTTGTTTTCATTTTATGAAAGAAAAACTGCGATTTTTTGAAAAAAATTGCATTTTTTTCAAAATTTCAACCTCATATTACCATTATCCAATTAGAATAAAACTTTATTTAAATTGTAGCCAATTTAATCTAGTTTAAAAATCTATAGAGTTGTCTTTGTCGAAAACGTACTCCTACAAAGTCAAAATGGGGAAAAATCGAAAAAAGTACGAGTTTTAGGGATATTCAAAAGTGATCCCGGGGCTGTTTTTTGACAAGCGCTAGTACCGGTTCTACTGAACCTAAATAGATGAAATTCTCTTTATTTTACGCGTATTTGAAAGAGCTATAATTTATCTAATAGATATCTTTTTAATTTGATAAGCCGTTTTAGAGTTATTCAAGGAAAACTGAAAAAACTCCGAAATTTCCTCATTTTGAGGCTGGTAGAAAAATTTTCACAACACAGATTTGGGGGAAAACTTAGGATAGTAATATTGGAGTGCCAATAGGGGTATTCCAGCAATAAAATCTTTACCGGGAATTATTTCACGTTAAAATCGTAATTTGCATGGACTATTTGACAATTAATTTTTTTTTTCATTCTAGTCACTAAGGAGGTCAAAATAAATTGACGAAACGTCGGGCCCATTTAATAAGAAGTTTGTGTTTTTAATTTTTGTCCAATTCCCTGGTATTCCGATTACAATTTTAACAAATTTCTCTTGGAAAAAATGTTTAGTAATGAGCGCCTGACGATGCAATCCTCAACACGAATTTATTCTATTTGAGTGCATACCCTACCATTTCCAGGCGGCACACAGTTGAATTTGCCCGATTTGGCTGGTCAAAATTATTATTTTTTTCTTAAATTGGATCAATTCGTTACTTGACGTCGTTTGATAAGTATTTAAAATACAATATTTAAATTGTTTAACAAAATTTATCGACATAAATGTTATGCTTTCCAGTAACATCAATAAAACTTTTAAAGAGTTTGGTGTCGGGTTCAAGGTGAAACATTTTAAATAAAAGTAATTAAAATAGCAAGGTAGCTTTCACATAAATAAAACAAATAATAAACTGCTGGACAAAAGTATTGTAAATAGAAAATAGAAATGTAATAAAATGTTGTAATTTGAATTACAAAAACAATTTTCATTTTAAATTATATTAACTTATATTTATATAAGTTATATTAAATTATATTTATTTTATATTTACTTATTATCGTCGCAAATGAACTCTGACTAAAGGAGAAATAAGAGACTAAACATTAAACGAATTAAATTAAACAACTTCTTAATAAAACACTCATTATTCAGTTCTTCCCAATCAATGTTTTTAGTGTAATTTTCCTGCCCTACACATTTAGTTTTTTAAGTTCTATTTTATTTTTATACTTTTAAAAATTAACATGCCCCGTAAGGGTAATTATTCTGAAGAAACTGCTATTCGAGTGGTAACATTACGCGAGGAAGGTTTAAATCAAACAACGATTGCTCAGAGGCTAGGAATGAATCAATCCACTGTCTCCAGAATTTTAGCACGTCACAGGGAGACTGGTAGCTACTCCCGACGCCCAGTAATGGGTCGCCCTAGAAGTACAAACCGAACAGATGAGAGATTTCTTCAGCTAAATGTCCTACGAAACAGGTCTCTCACTAGTAATCAATTACGGCATTCTATCGCTATCGTTCGTGACGTCCATATTTAAAGTAGGACATTTAGAAGAAGGTTTGAATGAAGCAAATTTGGCTTCCAGGAGACCCGCAACTGGCCCTCTTTTTACCAGAGCCCATAGAGTTGCCAGACTTCAATACTCGCATGAACATGTCAATTGGACATTAGAAGATTGGAGACGTGTATTGTTCACAGACGAATCGAGATTCACTCTATTCTCTCCAGATGGAAGGATGAGAGTATGGAGGCGACAAGGGGAGAGGTATGCAGAAGTTAACATCTCCCCAAGAGTGAGTTTTGGCGGCGGTGGGATCATGGTTTGGGGAGGCATAAGTTTTGATGGCCGTACAGAGTTGCACATTGTTGATGCTGGTACATTAAATGCCCAGAGGTATCTTAATGTTATCCAGCAATATGTTGTGCCATTTGCCAGAAGAGTCGGTGATAATTTTTTATTTATGCAAGACAACGCCAGATGTCACACTGCTCGAGTTGTACTGCAGTACCTAGAAGACGTTTCAATAAATCGTTTGGTTTCCCCACCAAGAAGTCCAGACCTAAATCCTATAGAGCATCTTTGGGACACTATTGGAAGACGGCTCAGGCTTCGTCCAGATTGCCCTAGCTCTCTCGCAGAGCTACGTCTAGCGGTTGTTGAAGAGTGGAATGGCATTTCTCAAGAGATCATTCAAAATCTTATTGCTTCAATGCCGAGGAGGGTTAAGGCGGTTATCAAAGCAAGAGGAGGTGTCACTAAATATTGACAAAAAAAAATTAGGAATTTAAAAGTACAAGAACTTTTTTAATCGGTAATTCAAATTTACTATGTTTTTACGTTATTGAGCTTTTTTTTAATTTGTGTTAATAAACAATTTTGTACTAAATTTATTGTCTTTTTTCACCTCTCTCCATAAACTAGAATTCTTTCACAACGAGTTCACAAAAAAAAAATATATAATAATAGATTTTAATTTCAAATTACAACATTTTTAAATTTTATGCAATACTTTTGTCCAGCAGTTTATATTAAAAAAATTTCCAAATACTGATATTTCACTTTAGTATTAATAGAGTATCTTTCCATGTCATACTATCTATCTGTGGGTCACTAGAAGGCTAGAAATGCAAAAACTGGGTGCGGGGGTGGAATGGAGTGGGCATGGGTTAGGGTATGGGGTGCGCGGGGGTGGAATGGGGGGTGGAGTGAGAGAGTGAGGCGAAGTAGGGGGGGGGGCTAGATGGGGGTGTGGTGCGCAGGGTTGGAGGGCAGGGGTGGGATGCGGGTGGTGGTGTGGGGCGGGGGTTGGTATAATTTAAATTTTTTTATTTTTTTTTAAATTCAAAAATTATCAACATTATTTATTTAATATGTTAGACTAAGAGTTAATAGAACAAATTAAATGGTTATTTATAACAATTTTAAAAATAATTTGCTATTTAATAAAGTTTTTTTTCACCGTAGTGTATTATATCGAGATAAAACTCAAAACATATATTTGTTTTATTTATGTGAAACCGAAGGGTGAACCGGGACCTAATATCGTGTACACCTACTTCCACTTCCACTTTCATTTCCAAGTAGAAGACAATAGATAACAATAGATTATCTAATGAATTCCAAAATAATTCGAAAGACGCTGTACACCTAATTCCAATCGCGGTTCACCCCTCGTGTGAAAGCTACCAATTGCAATTAATTTTATTTACTCTTATCCAGTAACATCTTTAAATTTAATATTAAATTGACATTTGAACTATATATAAAATTTACTTTCCCGTCGTTTGTAAATATGCCTGAAAATTTTACTTTTTTTTAATCACCTTTGATTTCAAGCAGTGCATATGACATTCCAAATTCAAATCTTATATCGAGAAAAACTTGAAGAACCGTTTTTTATGAAATAATAATGTAAAAATCTTTATCTTTCTAACACATGAAATAAAAATGTTTAGAAGTTCAGAGATTATACTAATTTTCTCGAGTTCGTTCAAATTGGGCACAAAAAAATAACAAGAAATTATGATTTTTCAAAACAACTATCTTTATAAAAAACCTTGAATAAATTTTTTGAAATATAATCTCATTTAGTTGCTTTATCAATGTTATGGATATTGATCCATAACTATTATATCCCAAAAAATATACAAATTATCGCTGATAAAATGAAATGGTCATCAAAACAAGCTAAAGTTTGGTCTCGTCTTCCGATCCTTCGATGAGTGTGGCTAGCTAGCCTACCAATGTGCACTGGATTTATTATTTAACACTCATCATCATCATCATCATTGAGTATACAGTCCTAAGACTGGTTTGATGCAACATTCCGTCTCCACTCGACTCTGTCCCCCGCCAGCTGTTTGACCTCTCTAAATGTCTGGCATCCCATATTCCCAATTATTTGGTTGAAATATTCTAATCTGGGTCTTCCCCTTCCCCTTTTCTTTCCCACCTCCCCTCCAAGATATCCCTAAGCAGTCCCCCATGTCTCAGTGTGTGCCCCATCATCTGACCTCTTCTCCTCTTCAGACTCTTCCACAAGGTTCTTCTTTCTCCGATTCTTCCAAGAACTTCTTCATTTGTAATTTTATCCATCCATTTGATATTCATCATTCTTCTGTAGCACCACATTTCGAAAGCCTCTAATCTCTTTCTCTCCGCTTTTCTAATTGTCCAGGTTTCACACCCGTACATGGCTATGCTCCATACATATGTCTTCAATAGCAACTTCCTGTTTTCTAAGCTGATTGAGGAGGAGCGTAGTAGTTTTTGTTTTGAATTAAACCCCATTTTTGCTTGGGCAATTCTTGATTTAATTTCGTTTTCGCTCCTCCCATCCCATGTTATTTTATTTCCTAGGTAGCGGACATTGGGGAGAGACAATTTGATAAATGTTAAATTACTCCATACATCCGAATTCTTGACAATAGTAGGCCTACCTTTACTTAAGTCAATAGGATTCATGCGTGGATCCAGGGGCGACGCGATGGGCGACCGCCCTCCCCCAAAGCATTGGAGATCAATATTTTTTATATGTTTATTTAATTTTTTTTTTTTTTATAACATAAAAATTTTAAAATTGAAGAAAATAAAGTTCTATGTGGGGGGGGGGGGCGTGCGCCTCCCCCCCCCCCCGCTTGGACAATTCGATCGCGACACACTTCCGAGATCAAAAGTAGATCTTATATACCGGCGACCGCCCCCCCCCCCAAACAGAGGTCTGGATCCGCGCCTGATAGGATTAAATATTTATATAACATTTTCGTCATTTTTTAAAAAATTATTTTGTTTTATTCGATTCTTATTAATTTTGTATGATAAATGTTTAAGAATTTCAGTATTAAAAAAAAAAAAAAACTATTTTTATCAAATAGAATTAAAAATAAAAATGTTTTCAATATGTTAAATCTATTCTTTATATTTATAATATAATTATATACAGACTGTATTGCCCAGAGGGTATACAAAGCATTATATTACCCTGGTTCATCAGCAAAATCCTTATAAATTGTTTTTTCTAATTCTACCCGTATAGCTTACAAAGACCAAAATAAAATTCAAATGCAACTTTTTTTTATTGGTTGAATTATAGTCTTTTTATAGTTTTAATTAGGTTGAATTACGGTTTCTAAACGGTAGTTATGTCTCGTTTTTTTTCCGTTTTGCAACTGTTGTATTATCGTTGAATTATAGTCGCAAAGATTATAATGCAACCGTTCCAAAAAGGTTGTCGCCAACATTTTTGGCACCGATTTGTAACTGTTTATTTATAATTAAATATTTATAAGAATTTTTCTGTCTTGGTATGTACTGGATATATTAATTTTTTATTGTTTTAGTATAATTGATTATGAAAGAAATAAAACAAAACGTTTTTTCAAGGAATCGTGTTTCATCCAACAAAGCCTGAAAAACACAGTAAATTACAAGGTAGACACGGGTTTTTTAATGAGGGAGTACAAAATTTTAATCGAATTGACAAAAAAATAAACATTTATGCTTTTTATTAATTAATTCCGCGTGTCAAAACGTAGACAATATTGTGGTCGTTGACCTTCCCTTGACTGGTCATTAACATTAATTGGTTCATATTAAATTTAAACCAGCTCGAGTACTGATTATTTTTTGATTTTTTTAAATTTCATTCGGACTTCATTGTGAATAGATGTAAATAGTTGTATATACTCGTATGTTATCTCAGTTTGAATTTGTATTATGTATACCTATATATATAGTAGTGTGTGTTTAATCAAGCTTTTATCAATGTTCTGTACAAACTGATGGGGTCGGCACATTGGTGGGGGAGTGGGTGAGTACCTTTTGACATCTGTAATTAATAATAACTCACTGACTTGCCTATTGTGTGGTCCCACAGTTTCCACTGAGGAAGAGATGCCGAAAGCGCTCTCGAAATATTTGGATTAACCATTTGAATAATAAAATAAATTACTGGAAAGAAGCAATTCAATTTATTTATCCTTTAACAATAAAAAATTAAATATTTCTTTGATTTGATTAATATAATTCTTTAATAAAAAACAATAATCAACATTATATATATATAGTAACAAATCGAGTGCCAAAAATGTTGGCGACAACCTTTTTGGAACGGTTGCATTATAATCTTTGCGACTATAATTTAACGATAATATAACAGTTGCAAAACGGAAAAAAACGAGACATAACTATGGTTTAGAAACCGTAATTCAACCTAATTAAAACTATATAAGGACTATAATTCAACCAATAAAAAAGGTTGCATTTGGGTTTTATTTTGGTCTCTGTGCTATACGGGTAATTTCATTATTTCAATAACTACAGTTGTGATGGACTTGAAATTTCTAAATTTGAAACCAAATACAGAAAAATCCAGGCTCTTAATTATGCACTTTTCATATTGTCGACTCGGATTGTGTATAGTGGCTTTAAAACCATGTAGCTATTCTATTAATAATTATAAAAAAATGTAATATCTATTAGGATATGGGTATGAATCCAATGTATACCCCCTGGGCGGTACAACTGGTATAAATATATAGATATATACTATATAAAATTTTATAAAAAAAAGTACACTAGAACTCCGTTAATTAGAATCTATGAATCTGAGATTTCCAATAGTGCTAAATTTGTGAAATTCTATTATTTAAAAAGTAAGATAGAATAAAGAATACAATATATATATTCCACTACAATTAATATTCTTAAATTATATTATTATTAAATATAAAAAGATAAAAAATAAAAAAATAAAAAAAATGGCAAACTTCGAAAAATTAATGGGTTTTTTTTTTCTAAAAAATAAATAATTTAAAAGAAAATTACTAGAAATATTTTTTCTGTATTTTTTTCTAAAAAAGTGCGCTTTTAAAAATGAAAATTGGGGGGGGGGAGAGAAATCATCTTATTTAGTCAATTTTTGAAAAAAGTTATAAGAATTTGAAAAAAATTCACCTGAAACGTTTTTAGTGGGGTTTACATATAAAAATTTTCGCCAAATCGAAAGGGGTGTATTTGGCGTGGAATTCCCCATAGACATATGTCCAGAAACGCATCTTTTATCGGATATATCCACCATTTTGTTTTGTCTTTATTAAATAATTTATATCTCTAGAATGGCTTGACCGATTGAGCTGAAATTTTGCACAGAATTCATCAATATAAAGACATAGTTTAGAAAAAAATATCAATATCGTCCAATTATTTCTTTCAAAATGGCAGCCATTTCAAATTTTTAAAAAGAAAATAACTCAAAAACGGTACAATTTTAAATGACCGCCATTTAAAAAAAAAATATTAAATAAAATTGATATTTTTTCCTAAGCTAGTTCTTTACATTGATGAGTATCATGCAAAATTTCAACACAATTTTTAAGCCGTTCCAGAGATATAAATTGTTTAATAAAAAAAATGGTGGATAGCTGATAAAATTATTATTATTATTATTATTATTATTGATTAAGTTTTAATGCGCCTCGACTACTAAGGACGCTGGTAAAAGAAACATATGTTTATATAAACTTTTTTTTTCATTTTTACCAATATAACTATCCCCTGAATTATCTATCCACACTACATATACATCCTGTATATAGATATTAGCAAGCCCATTCAAAAAAACGACAAATTTGTATGATTAGGCCGAATTCAGAATGAAACCAAATTGCCAATTTTCTGAATTTGGCCTTATGTAATCAGAGCCTGGATCAGGTCTCAATTTATTCGAATTAGCAGGGTTCTAATGTACCTAGAAGAATCACATAAAGATATAAACAAATATAGAAAAAAAATAATGCTTTTTATATCAATAAAATATAATAATTAAATAATTTTTGTTATGTTAAATATATATAAAAAAAGGTATTAATGATTGTACATAAAATAAAATTCTAATGTAAATATATATGTTGTAATAAAAATTATAAAATCAAAAGTACATATAATATATCTAATTTTTTAAGTTCTTGAATTGTTTAATTTTTATTTATTTTTATTTTTTTTTATTAAATTTTCATTTATAAAATATTGAAGTGTTTGATGTTCAGTGTTTTAGGCTTCTAGTCTATGATATCGACCAATGTATCGAAATATTTCGAAAAAAAATCTATTATACAATTCTGAGTATAGTAATCTTGTCTGAAAATGTTTTGTTTTTTTGGAACCTTTTTTCGAAATATCTCAAAACGGTTAAAACTACACTGAAGTGCAAAAAAATCGAACCACCAATAAAAACTTTATTAAATAGTAAATCATTTTTAATTTTTTTACAAGGAACCTTACATTATTGAAATTATTGCTTATTGCAAGTGTAATTGCCACTTGTTGTTTTTTTTATTTTATTTATATTTAAATGAATTTTTCATACATATATACTACTAGCTGACGACCGGGCCTTCGGCCCGGCGTCACCTAGTTTCCGGCGGGAAGCGCGTCTCGTTCATACCAATTTAATAATTGAAATTTAAAATGATACTGTAAGTATTGAAATAATGTGCTGAATTAAAATGATTCAACAATAAGGAACAATAAAGAAAAAGATTTATTTAACACGGTGGCTAAGCACGATCACTATCTGACCAATCAGAATCGTTCTAACAATTTATTTAACACATTTGGCTAAAGCACGATCCCTATCTGACCAATCAGAATCGTTCTAATAATTTAACGCTTTGCCATTGGCTATGCACTGGCCAATCAGATCGTTTCCACATACATATATATCCACATACTTTTCTATTTTATATATATAGATATATAAGTAGCCTAGATTAATTTGTAACAACGCTCAGAGAATGCTGCCGACAGGGAGCGCTGATGCCGTCGGTATATTTGCGGCAAATTTGAAATACAATTGTAATTGTAATTTGAAATGAAATACTCCAATTGATTTTAAATTAAGAAACATTAAATATATTGATAATTATTCCTCCCCCCCCTCACCACTCAAAAATTAAATATTCAATTCGCTTTTCTTTGCGCACAGAAAAATAAATCAATCACATTTTATTTTATTTATATTTTATATATTATTTGTTTATTTTTTAATAATTTGCCACTTTTTTATAATTTTTTAAAAATCTAAATTTTATTATTCTTAGGACGAAAATGAGGCGAAACTTTTAAGAGGCTATGTATTTTCGGGAGTTTACAGGTATACATTTGGAGTGTGGTGTTTTAAGAGGAATAAAATTTTTTTGGATCGAGACGCCGCCCGCCAGGGCACCAGCTCCGGAGGGCCGAGCTTCGAGGGCGTGCCGAATGCACGCACGAAAGCTCTGTATTACAATATTTACAAATCTTAATACTAAAGTTATAATATTTCTCAATAGAAATGTTCAACTGTCCCTCTTTTAAGATATATCCTCATTTTTTTATGATAATAATGAGAGAAGGAGTTACACCAAAAGGTGCAACCCCTAAAGGCCTGGGTTGGCCCCTCCATCGTGAAAAGAAGAAGAAAGAATTTTATGGGTTGGTTTTATTTTATTTTATTTGGTTCTTAAATTAAATCAGACTTGATGCATTTCTCACTTCAGCTGGTAAAGAATTACCATAAATTCCTCAAGTCCTCTAAAATATAATGAATTTCTTGTGCCCTTTTTCCTTGCCCTCTCAATAAATATATCGTCTCTAATTCGCGTCTCATGGTCATGGATCTCATTGACCAATGTGAAATTCAGATAGGCTGGCAGCTGCCTGGATATAATTTATATACAAAACACATTGTCTGTAAAAATAAGAATTGCTTCACATTCATAAGTCCTAAGCATTTCAGCATACTACTTATTGATGTATATCTGTCACATTTTAATATAAATCTCATTCATCTATTTTGTAAGAGTTACAGCTTCTCAATATTCTTCCAAGTGCCAAAATATAATATTGTAGGACAGTAAGAGAAACTACGACTAATTATAGTTCTATACACCTTAATTCTAGTGTTCATATTCAAATTATTACTAGCTCTACCAAAGTATTGCACTTTTCTGTTTACATTCTTCAAGAGCTCGCTATGATGACTCTTAAAGTTCAACTTCGAGTCAACAATGAATCCACATATTCCAAATTTACACCATTCAGATAGATTGGACTTAACCCTTCTCCACCCACCCCCAATTGCATTATTTTAGATTTCGTACAATTTATAAACAGTTTATTCATATTTAGCCAGTCTTCCAACTTCCTAAGGGCAGGCGCGGATCCAGACATAGTTTGGGGGGGGGTGACTGAGTTTTACCCCCCCTTAATGAAAAATGGATCCTATCTCAAACTAAATAAAAAGAGCATTATATTTTTAAATTCATTTCCTTTTTCAACATTTTTAATAGAGATGAGAATAGTTCTTTTATAGTTCGTTCATTATATGGAACTAGTTCAATTGAACTATATAGTTCAGGATTGGCCGATGTATATAAGATCTACTTTTTATCTCGAAAATGTGTCGCGATCGAATTGTCCAAAATGTTGATCTCCAATGCTTTGGGGGGGGGGGGGGGCGGTCGCCTAAGGGTTTCATTCATTTTCTGACAAGCCCTCTCCACATCACAATCCTCCACTGATATTAGTGTATCATCGGCAAACAGATTTATAAATACATCATCATTAATACAGTTACAAATGTCATTAATATATATATATAATACATATAATACAAACAACAAAGGCCCAAGAATACATCCCTGGGGACACCAACACTTTCAGCTTGAGGATCGGAAATCACATTATTGTTGACTTAGCCCTTGATTAATTAGGCACACAATTTGAACTGCTTGAACTTCAGAAATATACATTTCGTATATTTTATTCTTCTATCAATGATGCTTAATTCGAAATTATCCATTTTATTGATATTTCAAATGGAATTTGATCTTTTATTAAAACTTTATTTAAATTAAAATGATATTGAGAAATATATGATAATTTGTAATTGTATCTTTTAATTTAATTTCACTTATTTTTTTTTTATAAAATTCAAAAATTATCAACAATATTTATTGAATATGTTAGTTTAAGAGTTAATAGAACAAATTATATGAATATTTATAAAAAATTTTAAAAATAATTTGCTATTTAAAAAAGTTTTTATTAGTGGATCGATTTTTTTGCACTGTAGTGTATTTTGGCAAAAAAAAATTAAATAAATAAAACAGTGTGCAAAATATAATTCTTATAAATTGAACATGGGAAAAATTTTATTTTAAGAAATATAATTTTGTCAAAATACCTGTGAGTAGTGGCCACGTTATATTTGGTTAACAAATTGTGTGTACCTACTCTCTATTTTAAAAACCAATAATGGTTTCAAGATGAAATTTTATATTTGAGTTAAGAGCTCTATTGGTTGAAATCAGACCCTAAATTAAGCTTTTTTAAAAATTGAGGTTTTGAAGCTAAGAAAGTTGAAATTTATTATAAATAAGCTGACGTGTTCTGATGTGGCCATCCACTTGACTTTACCATACAACCTGGCCTTAAAATTATTTATAATTATGTAGGTGGGGGGGTTAGTTTTTGAATTTTTATACTTCTGGTGTCCCACTGATTATGTATACAAAAGTTGGTTGAGTTTGGTAAATAGCCAAGATTTTCATTTTATGACCCCACCTCTCCCCATTTTTGGCGGTTAGTTTTTGCATTTTTAGACTTCTGGGGTCCCACTGATTATGTATACAAAATTTGGTTGAGTTTGGTAAATGGCCAAGATTTTTAATTTTTAACCCCCCCCCCCTTAATTTTGCGTCGATATGGACCAAAATCTAATCAGCTCTTAATCTCAATGGACCACAACTACGTGTGTATTTTGGTTTTGATATTCACACTAGTTTTTGAGCTAGCTAGTCAACAAAAATTTG